>JAFVLL020004825.1:0-96108 GCA_021397915.2 Tor tambroides | reverse complement strand
CATTTATAGGGCCACTCCTTTGAGTGCTCACCTACATGTTGACTAAGAATCTTCATGGACTGGAAGGGCTGTTCACAAACATTGCACATGAAGTTCTTGCAAAAAGTATGCAAGGGAGGCAACTCTTCTTCAACTTTGTTTTCCTGCTTAGAACAATCAGAGGACTGGACATTTTCTTGTCCATTCTCATTGTTCTCTGGTTCAACAACACTGGTGGAGGCAGTGAGGGTCAGTGTACCATCTGTAGAGCTTGTTGACTGCTCTGTTGGTGCCGACTGTGTGGAGGTTTCAGGCAATAGGTTGGAGTCAGGACTGAGAGGTTGTGGTTCAGATGGGACACAAGGTTCTTCCTGTAATGCATCGACAGGAATTTTATCTGAGAGACACTGAACAGAATTATGTTGGAGAACTGGAAGAATATTTTCTGTGGACTGCACTGCAACTGTATACTCGATAACAACAGTGTTTGGAGGAAAAGCCAAGGACGTGACGTTGGATTGGTTAACAGGCAGAGATGGAGAAAATATCTGTGCATCAGAAGCTAAAACAGAGTCTACAACCAATGTTCTTTGAGCTAGTTCACATACAGTGGGATCAGCAACCCAGTGAGGGCTTTGTAAACTCAGTGAAGGGACTGCAGGTATAAGGGTTTCCAGACTTCCAGGAGCAGAGGACCCCCAGTCAGGGATTGTCACTTTCAAATCACCCTGTGAAAGATGTACAGGATTATCAGTGCAGTCTTCTACAGACCCTGTGGGTGCTACATTGTCAGATACCATGAAGGCTGAATGAAGAGTTTGAATGTCCTGATTGGGTTCCACTGTGGGAGTCGACAGAAAGGATACAAATGTTGGAGATGAAGGTGAACATTGAGGTGGAGGGGCTGGGGTAGCTGGATGGATACTATCAGGAGCGAGCAGTGGAGGGGTTGGATTGATTGAAGCAGGAGGAAGAGCCAACTCAAAAAAAAACTTTTCAGGTTTTGGTGGACCTGTATCAGACACTGCCACAACTGCAAGGTTTGTTATGTCAGGGACACTGAGGACACCTGCAGCAGCTGGAGCTTCAACAGAAGGAATGTCTACCCCACCATACTCATTCATCAGCACCTTCTGAAGCATACTAGAGTTAGGTTTACTCTTCCTTAACGCAGACTGAGTGAGGAAGACTCCAGCTGAGTCACAGTCTAAACTCTTTCCACTGATACTTAAGTCCAGAATGGACTCTGCTAAGGCATCGCTGCTCTCTCGCTTAACCACAGAACTCGAGAGGTCCAGTGGCTGTTGATTACACGGGTTTCCACCGGTTCTTGATACAGAGCAGTCCAGCGGCAAGATCTGTTGCTGCATTGGAGCTCCATCAGAGCTGTTTGTGGGTGAATTCAAAGGCTCCGGTTCTTCGTTGCTCAAGAGGCTCAACCCATGGCTCTCCAACTTTGATTTCTTGGCTTTGGTAGAATCCTGATCTTGCTTTTCTGTATTCACATCAGGGGTTTGCTGTGGTGAGCTGGGAGGGGAGGTTGTCCTTCTCTTAAATCTAGTTGGTGTTGCAGGTAAAACAGTCAGGGATAAGGGAGGACTCAGTTTTTGGCCATCAGCAATCAGTGCAAATGCTGGTTTACTGCCATCCTGATTCTGAAGGATCTGCTTGAGTTTAGGAGACAGATAGACAGTTTTTTCCTTGTGAAAGGTAACTGTCTCAATGCACTGAGGTAAATGAGCAGTGACCAGAGGAGCTCCGGATGTAGAGGACAGTGTCAAGGATGACAAGGAAGATGAGGAGGTACTCAAGATGGATTCAGACTCCAATTCTGTTTTTATTTGTGGGAGTAAAGGTGGGGTAGATGTCCTACGTCTGGTTGAGGACTGCCCAGACAGGTCAGAGGTAAAACTGCTGGTATTGGGTTCTAATTTAAGAGCTTGTGTAATCTGAGCCGGACTGATTATAACAGCATTTAATCCAATCACAGCAGAGCCACCAGAGTTCATCTCAATCACCTCACAGTTACTTACAGCACTTGTTGAGACAATTTTCCCATCTATGTAAAAGCTGAGATTCTCTGAAATGTTACTGGAGATGTCAACCATGTACTCCCTTTCCTGATCAATGTCCTCTACACACTGTGAGTTAGCAATATGGTTGTCCTGTGCCGTCTCTACAAGCTGCTGTCCTTCAGGTTCTTGAATGATTTTGACCTTCTTATAAACTCCTCTATGAAGAAGATGGCGTTCATGGATCCTGCGTTGATGTCTCCTTAGACTAGTATGAGTCCTAAATGCTTTTTTGCAGTACTTGCAGACATATGAGGCTTTGACATCACTGTTTTTATTATCTTTTTGTTCACCATCAGATGCTTTAAAGCACTTGTTTGGCTCTGGGTTCTGTGATGCTGTTTTCAGAGTTTCAGCACTCCCAGGCACATTCTGACTGGCAGTGCAAAGGGCATCTGCGAGATCATTCATCTTCCTATTTCTATTTTCATGTCTTTTCTCATGCCTCCGACGACTAAATAACGTACTGAAAGTCCTTCTGCACCGACTGCATTTAAACCGCTGTGTGTGGCAGGTTGAAAGAGCATGTGTTTGTATGTGACGCTGCAGGCCTTGACTACTCGCAAACCTTCTCTCGCAGCGAGGACAGGGTAATTCACCCTGGGGTTTACTACCAGGTTCAAGGTCACCCTTAGTGTCATTTAAAGGCAACTGAGTACCATAACCCTGTTTTATCATTCCAACATGCTCAGTCTCACTTGTCTTACAGGCTTGATTTTGATTAGCTAGAGTTTGGGATACAGGCTGGCTTGCATTCTGTTTGTCTTTGCAGTCCATCTTCATATCTGTTCCTCCTTCTTTCCTCTTTTCCATCTCTCCCCCTTCTGGCTCCAAGATGCTATGAAGTGCAGTTTCATCAGAGTTGGCGTCTTGAACCTCAGGCTGTTGGAGAACAACCTCTGATGGCATACTAGGCCTCTCCTCTTCCAAAACTGAAATATATGAACATGCCTGTGACACAATGAAGAATTTTTATTTGCTGAAATAATAAGTGCATTAATATATCTACTATGCGCAATCTTGTCCAACATATGTCAAATACAATTCTAACTGTGTACCAACTGAAGAAAAACATTAACTTACTGTCATCTGATCTCCACATCTCCTAACTGCCCTCTCTAATGTTTCTTCTGGGGTATGTAAAAGAGGCCCCCTGTTGACTGAGGGGAAAATAAATACAGTAATATTTCTTGACAATTTCTATGATGAACCTGAACTTTAGAATTAAGCACTCAAAGACAACCCTAACTTAAAATAACAAAGCATAAGGGATATCTCTAATAAAATTACACAGACTGTTTATCAGAATTTATATGTGTGTGCAAGATAATTAACAGTCTGCAGTTGCTGATTCATGGCATGCTGCAATGTCACTCTCATCTGACATCTTAAACTAACCCAGGACAAACTCATACATATAAATGCAATCAAGTTCCTTATTTTCATGTCTGTAAATGAGTAAACAATTAATTTAGGGTTACATTAATTATAAGGTTAAACTAAAAAAAAAATCATAGTTCTCCCAAGAACACTTACTCTGCCTTTCAGCATAAAATGATCAATAATGCAAACATATTCATGCGAAAGAAAAACATTTACGTTTTTGGGGGGAAACTGATGATTGTGGTAAAATGGTTGAGTTGAACACTATCAGTTTAACCAATTTAAAATGAACTAGGGCGAAATCACTATTGTAAATGTCCACTGTCATCATGAGGTTACAGTAGATGTCTTGATTTGATTTGTGATCATGTTAATGGATAGCTATAAAATGTCAGGTAAGGTATCCATGTTTTCAAATGGTGTTACAACCTACCCCACACTGGAATAAACATTTGAAGAACAAAAGAAAGTGAGTTCATTTGTAGTCCACCTGTAAGACTGTAGAGGTGTGGGTGGGGTCAAATAAATTTACCTAATCTAATAATATTAAATAATCTCAATTTACAGAGGCCTTTTAGGGTCACACGGCGTCCTAATGCAGTAAACTGACAACTTATCAGCACAATAGCAACAGGACCAGGCACAAGCCATTGTCTGCGATGCTCCAGAAATAACGTAATGCACCCATAAATGCCGCATTCCCGCTGTACATATGCGGGGAATCGATTTACCACGCAGCGGCTGTTTATAATGTCAGGCCTATTTAGATTTATGCATGTGCGCAAATAATTACGCACTTACACCGCATGAATACATGGTATCAGCGAATAGATTAAACTGTTTAAAGCGGGTATAATCGTGCAAACATATCTATTGTACAGTAAGGGAGCACATGTTGCGGGTGTTTGACAGTCCTTTAAATAAGACAAACCCCGTTTGGCACTGTCGCTAAGCGCAGACGAGAAGGTCACGGGTAGAGACACAAGCTTTACGTTGAAGTGCTTCGACATCCATTCAGTTAGTGCGCCTGTATATCGCTGTGATTTTTACGGCGTAATTACGTGCAAAAAAATAATAAAAATACATACAGGTTAGTCGCAGTGCTAACTAAACAACATAAACAAGATTGACATCGCAAAGCTTCACCCAGCCATTTTATGCCACATGATTTTGATAAGGTATGTCCTTTGGTCTCTGGATTAAATTGGCTATACCTGTGTATTGCTTACCAGCTTTGTTGTGACGCCTCGCTGCTTGAGTTTGGTGGGCACGCGCAGGACGCTCGCTACTGCAGGCTGCACTGATGACAAGGCGCATGTGCGAGATCTCATGCACCTGTATAGTTATATGAAATATTATACGTAAAGCACCGGGACAACAGATTACTGTTTTCTTTAATTGCATGCACTGAAATATTTTCAGAGAGGATGTTTTATTGACTAGAGATCTAGAAATATCTTAGAATATTTAGTTTGGAATACTGTTGTATGATAAGGTAAACGATTTTGTTAACATTTTTCACGTACAGCTAAATGGAAGTACATGAAATAGCCTATTTGTTGTACATTTGTTTGTATATACATTTATATAGATTCATTATTCTTTTATATAAATAGTAAAAATGGCATCTACACAATATGAAACCTTTTATGCAAACTGTGCAAATGCACTCCAAATTATACAACAGCACCCACGATTTGCTGGTGTGTTTTCATCATCCACTGTGTCAGATGACAGCCTCACTGCAGAGAGTAGACAATAGATTACTGCAGAAACAAAACACACTTCCAGCTAACAAAAGTCGTTCAAAACGTCCAGTTTTTTAAATTATTATTATTATTATTATTACATTAAATTTTATAATTTTGCAAATATTATGGGAGTGTTACTCTTGAAAGTTCTCTGAAACAAGAACAAAATATTTCAGGGGGAAAAAATCGTTCCGTGAACGATGTATAAATGTATAAATAATAATGCATATAATTAATAATAATATAATATAAATAATGTTTTTGTACTACTGTTCTGAGAATATTTTTAAAGGCCAGATAACTTTGAACGAACATTCTATCAATGTTATTGGAAGAACGTTTGTTCATAACCAGCCAAAGTTCTGAAAATATTGCCTTATCCCTTAGCCTATTTAAATGTAAAGTTTTACATAAAGATTTTACTCAAAGAAGAGCAAATATGCATTATATATGCAGTACCTTAATGACAAATATCAGCGATGCAGTCTGTCCAGTTCCAAAACCCAGTTTCTTGTAGTTATTATGAGTGACCACTAGAGGCCACTGTGTCCCAATTTGTACTGATGTGAGATTCTGCGCTGAAAAGTTGATGCATATTGATCGAGAGCTCGCATTGTGTCTACATAGGGATATACTCACTACAATATATATATATATATATATATATATATATATATATATATATATATTTGAGATGCTATTAAGAGAAGCTACTGGCAACTGACAGCTGATATGTGTGTGCTGGTGTAGGCTACGTTTATGCATGTGATTGTTTCTGTGTCAATAAGTAGGACCATGGGTCACATTTTTGTCTAAAGAGGAGTGGGAAACATCAGTGCGCAGTGTGTATTGTAAAATCACAGGTCTTACACGAGCACATGGGCCATCTGTGGAATGTATAGGCTTGCGTTTGGTATCTGTGGTCAGCGGGCTTCTGTTTTACTCAACAATCACCCATTATAGAACTGTCACATTACTCTGCATTAATCTTCACCTACTCATCCTTCATCTGCGGGTTGTCCCACTCTTATTCCATCATCTGCCTTCCACCCTCATACTTTCACCATCATACTGTACATTCTTTTACGTTAGAATGTGTTTGTGTGTTAGAACAGCATATTCTCTCGCATGTTAATGAGTGAGATCATGTGTGACCTCAACGCCCTGGATCAGTAGATTATATGGCTATGGATACTGTTGAGCTTAAACAAAGCATCACAGTGTCTGCTCTTTATCGCTTTTATTTGTTTTCATTGCTCTTCAGATAATGGCAAGACCTTGGGAAAAGACAGAAGAATTTAGTTCTTCACATAGAAAAATAAAATAGATTCTTTATGCAGAAGTTTGAGTTATGTAGAGATAAACTGAATGATTAATCTATAATAGACACTGCTTATTTAAATATAATCCACAAACTGTTTCAAAGTCTCTCTGTGTGTGTCTCTCACACACATCCAACACAATGAAAGTACATTTCTTTCAAGATAAATCAAATAACAGGAAAATGCTCAAAACAGTTTCACAAGAGTGAGAATCTGAGAACTGAGTGTTCACCATTTTCTCACTATTATGAGCACTAGCAATTACACAAAAGCCCACAATTATCTCATGAAACCTCATAATTACCCATTAACCCTTATAAATACTCACTTCTGAGGTTACGTCATTACTGACCATATTTATTTATTTGATTAGCCTTACTCAAAAATGTGTGGAATAAAGCAAGATATTTCTTGAATCTGTGAAACAGCAGGATTCAGCCAGACTCCATCTGCATGTCCATTGATTTCCAACATAGAAGTGAAGCTGTGAGAAATCTTGTGTGCGGAAATACACAGCGCTGATTAATTTACAAGATAATGACTGCATCCTAGATCTGAACAGAGATTGTAAGATCATTGTGGCACCAAAGGGAATTGCTTCAAACTGCTCTCTTTTTCTTTACAAAACTAGTTATCCTGATTTTTAGTAAATAATCTCCAGAAAAACAAGAGGATGACTTGCCATGACTTGTAATATGGTATTTTATACAGTATATAAATACAGTTTACATAAATGAAATGTTCTCCATTAGATGATGTTTACTTTTTTTGATTTTTTTGCAAAGACTGTGACAGGGTACACACTGTGACGTGGTACATGGGGTTTTGTGCATAGGTGGTTAAAGGGTTCTTTATGCAAAAGTTTGAGTTATGTAGAGTTAAACTGAATGATTAATCTATAATATATACTGCTTATATAAATACAATCCACAAACTGTTTCAAAGTCTCTCTCTGTGTGTCTGTCACACACATATAACACAATGAAAGTACATTTCTTTCAAGATGAATGAAATAACAGGAAAATGCTCAAAACAGTTTCACAAGAATTACCCAAAAGCCCACAATTTTCTCATGAAACCTCATAAATTAACCCTTTTGGCACCAAAGGGAATTGCAAAAATAACAACTGCTTCAAACTGCTCTTTTTTTTTTCTTTACAAAACTAGTTATTCTGATTTTTAGTAAATTATCTCCAGAAAAACAAGAGGATGACTTGTAATATGGTATTTTATACAGTGTATATATAAATACAGTTTACGTAAATTAAATGTTCTCTATTAGATGATGTTTACTTTTTTTGTGGTGTGGTTCATGGGGTTTTGTGCATAGGCGGTTAAAGGATCTGTCTTGAACAGATAGGTTTTGGCTCAGCAAGAGCAAAAAAGTCATTGCCCATTATTTCTTTTAACCATTTCATTCATGTGCTGAAACACAGCAAACAGAGCAAGACATGAACGCAGAACAATTTACAGGACACATATTTATGTGGTAGATGCATGTTTGTGCCAACTACTGACCATTGCCACACACACATACACAGACGCACTAAACAATGGGCACTTCTGAGCTGCCATTAGCGTCACACATACACAATGCATGTTCCGTCCACATGGCACAAAGAACTGCTTAACAAAAGAGAGGGAGAGAGACTTGCATATCACAGAACACCAGATGTCAACTAAACAGCCTCCATCCTGACACCCACCCAACACACACACAAACATGCTAACACATCCACAACCTGGCTCCTGACATCAGCTTCTCATGTACTGTAGTTTTAGATGGCATTTAACACCACACACATAAATGTAGAACCCTTCATTCTGAATAATTACATTTTTACACACACACACACACACATATGTACAATTTACACATAATAGCTACACATATGGATCATTCTGTGTAAAATCATCAACCAAATTTCAGAAACTTCCCTGGCTCAAATTTTTGATTTTGTTAATATTTTATTTTCTGTAGAAAGACAAACGTAATTAGTGATGAAAGCCAAAATATTAAATGTCACAGATTTATATTTATATTCACTATTCTGTAGAGGGGGGTCAAAATGACAATTTTCACCAGAGATTAGGAGCCAGATTATAGGGGAGTAAAAATTACTTTAAAAAGCTGGCAGCATCATTAGGTTATTTTTACATGGAGATTGGTAGGTCTATTAGTAAAATCTGTTGACTTTAGCAATCTTTGTTTCATTATGCCAACGGCAACAGTTCAAAATGGCAAAAAGCATTTCTCATGTTTTTTTTTTTTAATTTTGGTATCTTCATTGTAAAAGCCCTCAGTGGTTCAGTTCCAGAAAGATGGAGATGTTAATGCGTCTCCATGAGTAAACTGAACAATTGTACACATTTTTAGCGGTCAAAAATTATTTTTCTAAAGTTTGCATTTAATATTTTGGCTTTCATCACTATATATGTTTGTCTTTCTACAGAAAAAAAATATTAATCAAATCAAATGCTGTTCATTTACACTCTTTACGGTCTAGGAGAAATAACTTAGGTAGTGATTCTTCTCTGTTATAGGGAAATGAGATCCTCACAATAACCATTAAACAAATACACCCTTTATTTAAGAAAGTTAAAGTTAAAAGTTAATATATTACCTAAACTTGTTAAATATACTACCTTATTAAAAACATTTATTTATTTATTTTGTTTATTTATTTATGATTTTTACCAAAGTCACAGAGAGGAATGAGACAAGAGAATGCTTTAAAAACAAATATACATGATAAAGGAATAACTATAGTGTTAAATATTTAACCTTCAGTATCAGATGAGTCCATTCTCTCACTTGTACTGTGCTCCCTACAAATATATCACAGTGAGTGGATGGCACTGAGAGTGAGTGTTTTTCAAGACCTCGTGAGTGAACAGAAACAGTGGGAGGTCTCTGCTTATATGTGTGTATCCAGGCTCTAAAGTAAACATGAGGCTGCTGTATTAGCTCTCCTCCGTTAAAACACGCTCACATTCTTCTGTGATACACATATGGTTCACTTTAGGTAATTTTTATAGTTTACCATACATATTTATTTATGTGTGTGTGTTTGTGTTAGCTTGTGTTCCCTGTTCTGCAGGCATTTATTCAGTATACCTAGCTGCTTACAGTATTTGAGATTTTATTTTTACACTTTGAAAAATTGTGTGTATATTTGCATTTCAACTTGTGTGCATATCCAGACATTGTTCTCTGTGTTTTGGTGCTTCTAGGTCTTTCCTGTGTGTTCATGTGAGTGTACATGTAGGCTTTTACTGGTCAGGAAGTGCCCTTCTCATTAAGAATGTAGAAATGATTGTATCACAAACAAACTGTTATAGAGCTCAGACTGTGAGCAGGAGAGTCCATTGTTCAAAGAAAAGAGTCCATTGTTCATAGCTAGCTAGAGAGAGAGGAGCTGGGCTACTGCCTAAAACCACATTCAGCCTCATACATATATGCTCACCTACATAAACACACACACAGAAGTGACTGTCATAATTTACATGATTAGACGGCTTTCGATTAATAAGGAGAGAATTAAATATTTGTTAAAAAATTATATTTGGATTTAAAAATGATCAATACTGGGGGACTAATCGCAAGACCAAATTACACAAACTACAATTTTCTACAAGGTGTAGTGCATATTAAATATTAACATGTTCCACTAATTTGGCAATTTTCACAGGAAGACTGAGACATGCCATTTTAATTAAACATTACAAGGTCAAAAATACAAGTAAACATACATGGATGAATCGATATAGAAAAGATCTATAGTACAACCGTTTACATAATAGATATGGTGAATTTTCATTTCATGCTGACTTTAATAAAAACGTGTGCATTATTAGGGAAGTAAAACGTTACATGTCTTTGGAATCTAAAATGGAAAACTAATGAGAAGGCCAAAAATAAAAATAATCTCATAAAGTACAGATACTTGAAAAATGTATGGGGGAAAAACACTTTGTTACGGTCCACTTCCAAATGAAAGTCAATGTGCAAATATGTTTTGGGCCAGCTGTTTGGGACTCTCATGTTATTTACTCTACTTAACCAGAGAGGTCACTTAAGTACATAGTCATATTTACAAAGATGCCTTTATTCATTGACTATCTCTTCCTCTCTCTCCCTTGTCTTTTACAGTCTTTATAACCTAAGGGATTAGAGAGACAGAGAGAGGGAATGTGTGGGTGTGTGTTTGTGCGAGAAAGAGACAGTGCATGGGCGTAAATGTGTGTGAAAAGCTGGAATGCTGAGTAAAAGGAGCTGAAAAGTAAACGTAGATTAATAGACAATGTTATCTGCAATCCATGACAAAACAACAACACAATATAGCAGTTCAAAATAGTTTGGAACTTTTTTATTGAAACTGATTGAACAATAAGAACAAACAAAAAAAAACACCACCCCCAAAATACAAAGACAAACACTCAGCTTTAACTGGATTCTGACATCAAATGGGAAAATGAGATAATGGAGAAACGGGAAATAAAGAGGAGTCTGGCAAGCAAAAACACAAAATATCGTTGCAAACAAGTGCAGTGTCTTCTCAATATTAAACATTTATTCTTCATCTTTCAGTGCACCTAATACTTTAATATCTCTTAAAGCAAAGTCAAGGATAGCAACGCTCTCGAACGTCAGAAAGAAACACAAACCCCAACACTGACAAAAAGAAATGCAAACAACTATACCATGCAAAATGTCTGTATGCTGTTAAAATGATGTAGTCCAGGATTTTAGAGATGCATGCCAATGGCAGCTGTGCGCTGGAGCTAAGCAGACTGGAACACACAATAAATGATGCGTTCCAGAGGAAGTGATGTCACTTTTGGAATGGGTGACAGTTAAGAACAACATGGTCAAGTCACTCCGAACGAGTATATCTCAAGCACTTATTGTGTGCTGCTCCCCTTAACTAATAATTTAAAAATATTTTAGTTAATGCCGCTTATCTTGAGAACAGAATGTGTCCTCAGCATCTGCTTATGACAGTTCATAAACTGTTCATAATGCGTCATAGTCCTATTGAACACATCTGTAGAGGGGGAAAAGAAAGAATAATGATTCTTTTTTTTCTGTATTTTATTTACACTCGGTGGAATAAAAAAAAACATACAAGCTTTTGCTTGCATGGGCAGCTGTTTGTTTGTATTTGTTTATCAGGCCCTTCACAAATTCGACATTCATTAATCTCCTGTTATATTAATATGCATTAAAAAAAAGATACTGTAACTTCCTGTGGCCTCCCACTGTTGGGATAAATGAGGCTTTTCAGGCTAAATAAGGGGACTTGTGGGCGTTGGGGAGGTGTTTTTGTGGGAGGGCATCTTTTTCAATGAGAAAGGGGATGGGACACTCTCCTGCTCCCCGTATAGTCCTGGATGGATGGTGAGAGTGCTGCTTGCATTGTTTTTAACATCAGAACAATAGTTCAATACTTCCCAGATTTCTTCTTCTTCTCTTCCTTTCGTGCCTTTCTTTTCAAGGGCTGGGAAAGAAGGAAAGAGGAAAAGCAGTTTAGCACAAATACACCAGAATCAGACAAAAACTTGTTTTATTCATGTAACATAGGCAAAGATGAACTAACAAATTAAATTACATGACAGTATTAAGAGGTTATTGAAAATTTCAATTGCATTTATGAGTTTTATTCATAAGCTTGATTCAGCAATGATCCAGACATACTTACAAAATCTGGAAAGTTTTTTTTATCATTTGAATTCAATTGATTATTTTTTGCCATATTATTATTATTATTATTATTATTATTATTATTATTATTTTGGGGGGGGCACCATGTTAGTACCACAAATAATATAGCATGAACACCACTGTGTTGCTACACCATTATAAAACAGTACAGTGTGCTTTTCTCAGATGGTGAGGAGCGATGGTAACCACTGTATTTGTTGATTCCACAGCTAAACATTCTGCTTGGCTAGTACATAGGATTCCATTATGACAACATTTCCGTTCAGCATTCTAATCCTTGAACAGTTCAGTGGTGTTTTTCTCCAATATTTGCCATTTGGTTGGACACTGGCAGAGGATTACTTGGAGTAGCAACATAGTTTTGTCAAGCTGTAACATGTTTAACATTTTTATGAGCATCTGGGTTATCAGCGAAACAGCAAGACAGTTACAGAGATCAAGATGCTTTCTTGTTTTTGAGGCTTTCGTTTCTTTGCAGTCCTACAACATAGAAACCATTTACTGTTAGCATGCAAAATTTCACCTCAATCATATATAGAGAACACATTCCTAAAGCAGCCACCAGTGTCTGTTACACATTATTATCAATACAACGTTGGCCTCTATTGACTTTCATTGTATTTTTCAAAATGTCAAAAATGCAAAGAAAATCATATAGGTTTGGAATAGAATGAGGGCGAGTAAATAATGACAAAATCTCTTCATGATATTTATGAATTAATAACTGTAAAAAAATACTTTTACCTTAAAAAAAATGTTATTTAATTTCTTGCTCGTAATAATAAAAGTACTTACGAGTACTGGCCCATTCTTCTGGCCACCAAGATGATTACAGCAATGACAACAATCACTGCGATCAATGCGCCGATTACGATCCCCACCAACTGTCCTGTGCCCATACCTGGAATGAGGACAATCACAAGGTATCATGACAATGATTGCCCACCCTCATTCGCACACATACTGAATTTCTATTCACAATGTTGATGATAACTATAATGATAAAGGTCATTCTAAATTCTAAAAAAAAAAAATGTTTGAAATGTAAAGTAATAGCAGAGTCCACATCTCAACTACACGGATAACGACACCGAGAAACGATATAATTGCGATCACTTGTACAATTTTTTTCCAGGTGATGAATGGTAAAAACATTGACAGTTATTGTTTTTGGTGTGAATGGGCCTTTACTCCAAGAATATGTACACTCTATGTCTGTGAGTATCCTAACCTTCATTCTCCACCCCTGCATTTGGAGTCCCGTCAGGTTCATCTGCTCTTTGATGTAGAGAGACAGTAGTGACTTCAGGGCTGGCTGTCTCTTTAGGTCCAGCTTCTGTTGTTTGTGATGTATCTGTTAGGGCTGTAGTTTCTAATGATGCTTCTGTCTGTGTCACTGGTGCTTCCGTGGAAACCACTGGCACTTCTTTTGTCGAGGCAGCTGCTTCTGTAGCCTCAGGAGCAGGCTCTGCCGTTGAAACAGTATCTTGAGAAGTTGGTTCCTCTGTATTATCTGAGAGATCAGGCAGATCTGATGCAGGATTTGGTTCTGGAGTTGTATCAATAGCTGTTGGCACAACCAGAGTACCTGGTACAAGAATAATAAAAAGTAGATGTTAGATTTCAACATAAGAGGAGAGAGGTGGATGAAAATGGAGACATTCCAGAGACACTGTCGCTGTTTGCTGTGTGTTTTGGTTCTCCAGTGGCTATATTTGATGGGTAAGCCACAATTCTCTCATGGCGTGCCGTTAATAGTGAGAACATTCTGGCTTTCTCCACCAGCCCAGTAAACGCACACTTACACATTCTCTTAGACATTTACGTAAAAAAAAAACATTCTGCCACTTCCCCAACAGGGAAAAGTCATGCCCTGACTATTCAGTTCCACACTAATGAGATCACTTCCTTTCTACGTCATACCTTCAGCCAGACTAATTGTATCACTTCCTGGGTGGAGCCGGCAATAACTTCACTGAAGGAAATGAAGCATTGGAGAAAAAAAACATGGCAAAAATGGCATGTTTTCTCAGGGGCTGATCTTAGATATTTCTGCATCACTCACGTTGACCTCAGCAACCATTAGAGACACTGCAAAAACTGATCTCAGATCTGTGCTAGTGTCTAAGCCAGATGGACTCCACATGAGAGACTTTCTCTTGGTGATCTGAGGGGAAACTCCCTTTACAACAACACCATCTCAACTGCTGAACTACGCAGTTTAAAATATCAAACTCCGCATGCGTTACACATCAGCTCTGGGTGAATAGCAAATTAATGTTTTGGTAATAGTTTTATGAAGCAGATTTTATATTTTACTGATGATTATGTGACCAAGACACTTTCAGCAGTTTGAAATTTAAAGCGTTCATCACCCAAATGAAAATGTGTTATTATGTACTCATGAGGGTGAGTAGTCTTTCTTCTGTAGAACCCTAAAGGGGGATTTCTGATGAATGGCCTTCTTTTGAATGAAAAAATGAAAAAAATCTGACAAATTTGATATATGTGAGCAGTATCACACAAATAGCCATACTTGCTTTTTCTTTCTAATTGTTTGTGAATTGTTTATTAAAAATGGTTTCTACACCAATTTTTTAGTCATGTGAACTACTTTTATGATACGTTTATGGTACATTTGTGTTCTTTTTGAATTTTCCTCTTCATTATAACTGCATCAAAAAACAACCAGCAAAATTTGTCCTTTTGTCCTGTAATCCACAGAACAGAGAAAGTTATACGGGTTTGGAATGACATGAGGGTGAGTAAATGACAGAATGTTCATTTTTGGATGAACTATCCCTTTAATAATAGGTTTCCACTCAGTTTGTTATTTTAATCTCATATTTATATAACCTAATTAACTGGACTCCCAAAAAAAAACATTAAAACAAGTTAAGAACTTTTATGTGAGAGGAGAAAATTATTTAATTGTAAGTGGGTGTCACAAAAAAAGAAAGAAAGAAAGAAAGAGAGAAAAATCTGTCACTGTTGCTTTTCATAGTGCCACAATCAAACAAAACAGTCCTGTTAAGAAACATATGTAAGTGTGGGGTGCGGTCAGAGATCACAATGTCCTGTGTGTATGTGTGTAAGTGTCAGTTCGTGTGTTTATATTAATGTTCTTGTTGACTGCTGCTAACAATCAGCTCATTATGTTTGAGACCCCAACAATTAGTTTTAAGTATGGCTCTCTTCCCCTTCAAACACTACCACACACACTCACATAAATACACACGATGTGATGGGAGGAGCGGAGTATGGAGAAACAGCCAGCTGTTCTCTCCCTCTCTTTCTTCAAGTTGTACACAGCAGCATGGCCAGTGATTGTAACTGTAAGTTATGTAAAGAACAATGTACAGTTAGTCGCTCATTACTGGGAAATAAACCCCAACAGGGCGATTGATAATTATAATGGCCACTCGTTATGTTAACTGACAAACACTACAACATTACAGTAATATTAATACTGTAGAGATAATTTTCACTACATTCGACAGCTGAGACAGCAATTGCGTTTTTATGAAAGTGAAAGCGAGTCTGTGGTGTGATACGAGAGACGTGGCAGTAGTGCCAGTTCAGATATCCGGACAAACGGACTGATATCCACATTATTTTTAACGTAAGAAGAAAAAGCACAGACATTTTTACCTTAAGCATGCAAAGCTTCTGGTGTGAGCCACTTCCAGTTATTTTATGCTGCTTGATATTGCCAAACTGGAATTTTTTGTCATATTATTTAAATTTATTACCGTAATCATGAACACACTAGCGCAAATAGTTTTACTGTTTACTGCGGCAGTCCATCCATCCATTCTCCAAACCCTTTGTCCTGTGTAGGGGTGCGGATTGGTGGTGGTAAATAAGGAACATCAGACCACCGAATGCCTTGATTGAGAAACTACCACTCGGCTAGTACAGCCTGCAAGCAGGTATGTGTGTGTGTCAGTGAAAATCCCCCATTAGATGATCAAATTCAAATCTATGACCAAGCTTGAAACATTTTCCTGACAAAACTGAAACCATAAAAGGGAAAGACAAGGAAAAGGAGAGACAAATATAGAGGAAATGAGCAGAGAACAAGGGAAATAGAGCAAAAGAGGCCAGTATAGGGTGTCTGTTAAACAGGGAGACAGAATTGCTTTCCCGGGTTACAGATGGGAAAGATTGATCATCATTTACCCTAATTAATTACTCTCAATCTATCTACTGCTTCAGCATATGTGTGTGTGTGTCTTGTGAGAGAGTATGATGCTGGAAAGTTTTAGTTCAGGAAGAACAAGTGAAGAACATCTCATAAAGGCAGATTCCCTCCTTCACACATACACACACACACATCACATGGCATGTGGGAGGTAGAGGACAGAGCAAGTGAAAAATCACTCTTATCACTGAAACAGCACATATACACATACTTAGGCTCTCATGCTCACAATCTCCTGGGAACAACATATCTCAGATTAACACACATCCTAATCTAAATACAACACAGGAATCCAGACCTGAGGGAACATTTGTGAAGATGACTTATATTTAAAACTAAGCAGTTGATTCTGAGTTCTGAAGAGTTCAGTTCAGATTTCATTTGGATTCTAGTTTCAGATTATGGAGTTTATCTAGTTTAAGTTGTGTAGAGGTAATTCAGCACAATAAAATTCAGATTGAAATCCCTCAGATGGAACTCTGATGAGTTTGTTTGGATTGAGGAGCAGTGTTATTTTAGTGTATCTTGTATAGTATTTATTAACATTTTAAATTAGCTTCATATTTTAAATTTTAATTTTAGTTAAAGTTGTAATTTAGTTTTTAATTTTTATTAGTTTTTATATTTCATATGGCTTTAAGTTTTAGTAATTTTAGTACTTCAACTCACTTTCAGTTACAGTTGTTCACAAAGCAACATTTGTCATTTTCATTTAAGCTTTTCAACTAATATATGTATTTTAGCTTTGTTTATATTAAAGGTGCAGTAAGCGATTTCTGAGAAAAACTTATGAAAGTGGATCGGACCGAGCACCAAAACACACTTGCAGCCAATCACCATTAAGGGGTGTGTCCAGTGGTGATGGGGGAGGTGTCTGTGTTAAATAGCATGTTCGTCTAGGGGTGTGATTCTTTTGGGTAGGGGCGTGTTGTTTTGGTGATTTCAAATTTCAACTGCGTTTCTCAGAAATCGCGTACTGCACCTTTAACAAGAATGATTTTAATAACAACATTGTTGAAGAGTGAATTTATATTATGAAGATAATTTACCTTGTGTTGTATGGAACTCATTCCAATACAGCACAATAAAGTCAGTTTAGATTCATCTCTATCAGACAGCACTTTGAGGAGTTGATTCAATTCAGAATGAAGACTTCGTTTATTCTGAGTTGTATCGAGCTAAAGATTTAGCATAACAAATTAAATCAAATTTATCAAAAATCTGTTTGCACTCTGAAGTTGAATATGAAGTTGATTAAGCTCTGTGAATAAGTCAGGCTGAGTTTGTGGTAGCATTCAGAGACCTTGAGAGAGTTTCAGGGTTCATGTAGCTAAATTAACGGTCAGTACACCCAATACCTCGATGTGCTCTCACATGTCAGTTTACCATTACTCTATTCATAACACACATAACACATAACAGGCTGACTGAGAGATCTGAAAAGGTAAAAAGTTCACAGAACAACACAAACATTAATCTATTCCTTCAAAATAATTGTATAAACAGTGCTACATACTAAAAAAAAAGAGTACAGAGTAGAAACGTTTGACAGTCTGATGAAGCCCCGCTTTTAGAACAGGGAGTGGCACCAACAGACTGGGAGAATGGGAAGAAAGGGAGACAAATGGCAGCAGGAGAAAGAATGAGAGAGACAGAAGGAAGTCTGGAGAGGAAGAGTGTGCGTTGATGCTCTCCCCTGATTGTAGGGAGTGAAGCTTTCCAAAGTTTGAAACTTGCTGAGCATTTTAATGTGATGTTTAGAGGGCTGTAACTGACCCTGAGCAGTGAGTCAGAGGCGCTGCAGTTTAAAAATAACGCACATGCCCCTCCGACCCACCTCTGAGAGGGGCGAAAGCTTGATACCCCGCCAAAGATGGTTACAAGCGAAGGGGGGTTTGGAGCGGGAGAGAAAGACCTACAAAATAAGCGTATATGGGGCGTCTCTCTCTCTCTCTCTCTCTCTCTCTCTCTCAGGCCTGGACTGCCCTCAGATGTAACCAGCCTGTGTACTAAATGCTCAAATGCTTCCCTTAAATATAGAGTCAGCTCTATTAATACATGTGCAACCCTGCCCAGAGTGAAAGAAACAGGATGAAACAGAGAAATAGATCAGTGCTGACAAACTCAAAAAGGGTATAACAATCATTGCACCATTACATCATTTTCACAGCACTAGGTCCATGTGACAGAAACACTCCATCAGCACATGCTTAGATGTATGGATAATGTTTATCATGAACAGAAGGCTCTGAAACATCATGTATAGATGTGGGTACTGGATTTTTCAGTCATTAAATAAATAAATAAATAAACTTTCTACTTCAAAAAATTTTCAAATTAATGTGTTACTTGCCATTTCTTTGTAATTATTTGTGAAATTCACTAGCACTGAAAACAATGTAGGCTATATATATTGTAACTGATCGCTAAAATACTACAATAAATCAGTGATCAAACCATTATAATACATCTTTTTCCCTTATACACTCAAATTTAAATCCAAAATACACCTCAGAAGAGAACAAACATCTTTTAGTGGACATGTAATCAAACAAAACTGAACTGAATGAATGAAGGAAATGGTCAGAAACAGATGGACAGAATGGCCAGAGTGTTTGAAAGAAAGTAGAGCACTCTGTATGTGTGTTTACTTACTTGCTTGGGTAAAGGTACAGAAAGGGCCCGTCAGGGTGACCAGCAGCAGCAGTATGATCCTCATCATGGTCACTGTTGGTCACTTTTCTCCAGCTGAAACTTTAACAAATTAAGAGGCTCCTGAAAGTGCACAGCAAACTGTGGATGAAATGCTGGCTCACACGCTTAGAAGTGTGGCTTAAAGTTGGTTTGAATGGAAAGGGGTGGTGAGGTCTAAGCAGCAGTCTGGACAGAGGCAGTGAGAGCCAGAGTGAGAGAGAGTAAATGTGCTTTAGTGTGTCTTCAGAGGGTGAGGGGGCTGGGCACTGGCGTTAGGTGGTCCTGCCCCTTACGCCTTAAAGTAAGTCTCTGTCTATCTGTCTTGCTCTCTCTCTCTCCCTGACTATATAAACCTGAAAACCTTATATTCCTCTTTTTTTACTTCAACCATTGCATTTCTTTTTCTTATACGTTTAGAAAAAAAAATCAGTCTTATGAAACAGGTTAGATATGCTATATTTAATGTTAATGCGAATATAAACACAACTGAGATTGCTAGACAGTCTGATCAATGGTTTGTACTGGGTAGGCTACTGAAAATATGGCTTTCCAAAAAAATCGAAAATTAGATGTGACTTAAGACAGTACAGCCTATTGTACAGACTGTCTGTCTGTCTTTCATGGCCACGTTGTAATTGTGTGAAATTAAATATGGCACACCCTGACTACGGTCTATTAGATTATGGGAATTGGTGAATTTAGGATGTAATTATGGACAGATTGCTTATTTTACGCTTGAAAATGAGAGTTGTCTATTGCCATGAGGCCTAAGCAAAATCTTCCAGCACATCAGTTTATGATTCCGAGGAACTGGAGGGGGAAAAACTTGACACCGAATTCTTTTCAACCGTTAAAAACGTTTGAAATACCCTCCCTGTGAGGCATTTGTTGGATGTGAATGCTGCCATTTTATGCTGCCATCTAGTGGCCAATTAGTGCAATTACAGGAGCACAATGTTCCCTCTGTCTGACGGCAGCCAAATCCACTCTCGCATATCAACAAGACCACACAAGACTGAGGCTAGTTATGAATTTTAATAACAGCACATGTAAAATTGTGTAGGTTCATTCCTGTTGTTTATTACATTTTCATGTCTATAGGCTATGTGACTTAAAATATTGTATATTAAGTAAAGTCTTAAAGATAAGAAATTTATTTTATTACAGTATCACAATTAGGTGAATATACAGGTGAATTTTAAATATTTTCTTTCTTCATGTTTTCCTTTTCTCTAGTGCAAATATATCAAACAAAACAAGTTTTCTTGGGAACAGTTTGTTTTAATTGATTAAACTAATTTAATAGGGGTTCCCATGTCCTCAGTATCACTTTCCTAATTTTCTAATCATTTGTACAAACAAAAGCTTCTTCCTTAATGACAGGAAGTGGCAGGAAGTAACATAATTCTGGTGGGGAAACAGCTGCACAGGCATTAGCAATGGATTTGTATTAGTTCTTGTGTCACCTTGAAGCACTCCATCATTTTAGATAAAACTACAGAAACTGGTAATATCAACATTTTGCAAGTAACTCTTGCTAAACTCTTCCAAATCCAGCATTAATCTCTCTTAGAAAGTTCAAAAGGTAAGCATAACAGGAGTGACCCTGAAGTATTTGAAAGACATTGTTTAAAGACATTCTTTTAACTCATTCAAATGGCTTCACCTCATCAATATTTAAAAGAAGAGAGACAATAGGCTACATACATAACACCAAAGACCCCAGGAGGAGGTCTCTTAAGTAAGAAGAAAGTTAACTCAGTTTAGCTTAGAATGAGAGCCAGAAGGGTCACTTAAAGGAAATACTCTTACTCACACATACACACAAAAATATGGGCAACATACACATTCCCAGGGGCAGGGATCTTAGCAGTATTGCCTACTCTTCCTTTACAGTAAAAGAGAGAGGAAGCAAGAAAGAGAGAGTGATAAGGGTGGAGGGGGTATGAATAAGAGCAGAATAAAAACCAGTTCTATCAAGACTATGTAACAATATTTACTAATAACAAACACACACACACTCATAGAGCCGTGCACACTCAGGATGGCAGATGCTCCTCCAAGTCTCTGTCAGGCGACGGGAACTCTAATACAGCGGACAGAAGACAGTGAGTATCTGTTTTCTTCTGCCTCTGCAAACTCAAATTCATTTCATGTGTTGCAGTGCACTTCTTACCTGAGAAGTTTATAAAATAAATCAGTAATACTTAATCTATAATAATCTTTATTAATTTCATTCAAACAATATTTGTAGTGATGTAAAAAACTAGTTGTCCTTGTTTACTGTTCTGTTTGTTTTTTCATATATTTGTCTATTTTATATTTATTTTAAATTTTCGTGGTACTGTAATTCTGTAAATTCCATTATTGTTTATTTATTGTTAGTTGATATAAATAAATACTAATTCAACTACAGCAATTCTGCTGACACTTAACAATTTCAATGTTTATATTTGGCATTAGTTACTGGATCTTTCTTTTACATTTTTATACTTGTATTTTTACATTAGTTATTAAAATTAGAGAGCATGAACATATAATGAATAGCTTTATTATTACATTTTAAATATACTATTGTTGTCATATTTAAATTCACAATTGTCAAGGTGTTGGATTTATTCACTGATTGAGATGCTGTTTGGACATGGTGATTTTTACTTTAGAGCTCGACCTTAAGCCTTCAAGGATACTGTCAAATTAGCCTGAGAAAAAGAAAGAAATAGAAACAGGGAGAGAGAGAGAGAGAGAGAGAGAGAGAGAGAGAGAGAGAGAGAGAGAGGCTGTTTTATTTGATTGCTTGCTTGTGTGTGTGTGTGTGTGTGAGAGAGAGAGAGAGAGAGAGGCAAAAGAAAAACTGCAGAATGTTAATTTTTCACCTTTCTCAGCTTTTCTGTAGACTTCTTCGACTTTTTTGTGATTACAAATGATGATGCGGATTGTTCCACACACACACTTTGTCTTTCCGAGGCTGCGGTTTCTGTACTTTCTGTAGATGTTGGATGTCAGCACACTCATTCGCCTGGCTGCATTCGCTCCACTCGTTTACCCTGTGGGCTTTTACCCCCAAGCACAGTATGGAACACTTCTGCGGAAGCCTCTTGGATACATTTTTTTTTTTTTTGCTGCAATGACAGGGGCTTCTATCCAGATGTACTCGAGTGCCCAGCAGCGCAGTGACCAAAGGGCAGCAGTTAAACATGACTTATCGCAAGGACCCTCACTTCACTTCAGATCAGATCATTTAAATGCAACACAACAGGACACTTTGACATCACTGCAGTGGATTATTTGTGAATCTCCAAAGAACAGAGAGATAGGGAGAGAGATGCTGCAGTTCTCTGACCTTTGGTGTCAGCT
The DNA here is from genome assembly GCA_021397915.2 of Tor tambroides. Classification (NCBI taxonomy): domain Eukaryota; kingdom Metazoa; phylum Chordata; class Actinopteri; order Cypriniformes; family Cyprinidae; genus Tor; species Tor tambroides. The sequence continues at coordinate 73,621 of JAFVLL020004825.1, read as the reverse complement.
CTCATTATATCAAAAGCTTTATTTAGTCTGCCTGACACCTTTGTGTTACTCGCTTACACACACTCACACACTTAAGCACAGAAAGATTTATTGTAGTTTTACCAAGAAAAGGATAGGATCATCAAATGCTGCAAAACACCATTTCTACCTAATCTGTTTCTTAAAATGATTTCTGCTGGTGTTACCTAGTGTTTCAAAGTTATGACTTTATAACTATACTATATATATATATATATATATATATATATATATATATATATATATATATATACTATAGTTAGTTTAAAAAGTTAGTTAGTTTAAAAAAAATAGAACCTGAATATTTACTCACCCTCAGGCCACCCAAGATGTAGATGAGTTTGAGTTTGTTTCTTCATCAGAACAAATTTGGAGAAATTTAGCATTACATCCCTTCATCAATCGATCCTCTGCAAGAATTAAATGTGAGAGTTTTTAAAAATCTTTTTAAATTTTTTTTTTTTTTTTTTTTTTTAGCTTTACAACATCATATTTTATATTCAGGTTTCAAGATGCCAATATGAAAAGATGGAAGAAACTATGTGTTGAAGTAGAGTAGTCTTCTCTTCAGAACTATCTTTTTCTGTATGGTTGTGTATGTTGCTACCTTATTTCGCTTTTCCTGACTGCCTCATGATTAACAAAAATGCTAAATGAATAATAGCTATACAGTATATTGAAAGGTAGTATTTTGAGGAATCCTGTATGATCAGTGTTTTGCTCTTCGCTCTTGTTTAGTGACATTACCATTAGAGGGCGACATAGATCCTACGTGTAACCTATACAGACACACAGACGCCAATTATTAACCACTGAAGAACATTGCAAACATATTTCCATGTAAAAATGCATGGGTCATTTCGTTTAATAATACTTATAAAGCATAATCACACACATAAACAGTACTGGAGTAGTTATTTCATTCAAAGCATATCTCCATTAGCCCATATTTACTTTCCTTCATCAGCTAATTTGATGTTTTTTCGTATTACACAAAGAGTGTATCATGACTCAGTAGCAGTATTTGATCTGTTTTTCAGTGATGATGAAGTATGCACACATTCATGTTGTTGCAGCTGAAAATGAGAGATGTGCTTCAAGATTAGGACTGACAGCAGAAGTCAGTCTAGGCTCTCAAACATGCCCATTTCAGCAGTCACACATCTGATGTTAGAAATATTAAGAAACCTTTGCTCTGAAGCAATCTTCTTCTTGTTTATTGTCTGTTTAACCGAGGTGGCTGATGCTAGCATTCAGTGACATTCATGTCATTCTCCTCCCTGTCAGCGTTGTTTAGATTAATTAACATGCATCTATTAAAGCTCTCTAAAAGATAAGTGGTATAATTTCACTCAAGCATCCGCCATCAGCTAATGAAATGCCTAGAGCTGTAGTGGTTTGTAACCCTCATACAGGCACAAGAGAAACATTTAGATACTCCTTTAAAAATTATTTTTTAAATTGGTCTTGAAATAGAAAGATTTTGTCTTTTTCTTAGACATGTATGTGTGTGTTCAGGTTTGTGACTATAAAAAACATTGAGAGGATGACAGTGCAGTGTTGTAGTAGAGAAAGATGAATCCAAAGGCAATAATGTCTGTCTGTATATTTATGAACTGATCTGTGAGCGATGTTTTAGGGTGTGTTAAATCCTGACCTGTGAGCTGCTCCTACAGTTGTCCAATTTAGATTTATATATTTAGTCTTTCAGTTTATATGCTGGGAAATATTACAGCCTGTCATTTTGTGTGTATTTATGCTTGGGTTCAGTGGTATTAATATGAGCAGGTCCGCAGAAAATATTCTGACTAATTTATTAATGCCTTCACACACACGTGTGCGCAACATCTGTTTTTAATTTCTGAAACATTTTAGTGTTTTAGTATTTTAGAAACATTGTCAATGACTGAACTGAGCAATCTGTAAATGATTTACATATTATGAATTGAAAATAAATGTGAAGTATTAAAAAATGTAATAGTTAGCAAAGTTATGCATTTTTAAATAAATCTAATCATTGATAAATATTATTTAAAATAATAATTTATTAATTATAATTTTATTATAATATAATTTTATTAAAAATAATAATTTATTGAATATTATATTATTAAGGTTTTACTATGTTTCAATTCATTACACAAAAGTCTGATATTCTTCCCAAAAATCAATGCAGAATATGACAAAAAAGTATTCAGAACACTTCCATTATATTTAAAAAAAAAAAAAAAAAAAAAGAAATCTTTGGAAGGTCTTACACATTTGGAAGTGAGGGTCAGTAAATAACGACAGAATTTTATTTTAGGGCTGAGCTGTCCCTTTAAGAATTCACAATCTCCTTGTGACAAGGAGATTCTGCAACTGGCCTAGATGTGCTGCTCATTAAAGCATAACTTAATTTAAAACTCATTAAATTAAACAGAAATTAAATCCTAATTAACTTCAACTCAGTCTAAATGGAAAACAGTGATCACTCAGGGACTGTCAGTGTTAATACTGCCATTCAGTATATATATATATATATATATATATATATACACTATTTTGCCAAAAGTATTGGGTCGCACCCTTCTAATGAACAGGTCTGACTACTTTAGTAATTTCTATGAGTATAAATCTTAATGTTAAAGCATATAATGATATTCTAGGAAATTGTGTGCTTCTAATATTATAGCAACAGTTTGGACAGGACCCTTTTCAAGTCAAGTCAAGTCAAGTTGAGCTTTATTGTCATTCCGCAACATGTGGGGACATACAGTGGAACAAAATGTCGTGCCTCAGGACCACGGTGCTACATAAATACAGACATACAACAATGAAGTAAAACACTATAAACCTATACACAACTAACCTACTGACAGATTTTGACTAAGTATACTATATATAAAGGTTTACCCTATACAAACTAAAGATAAAATATAAAAAAGTAAAAATAAGAAATACAAACTATACAAACTATACGAATGCTTCACATAAATACTGTACATGTGCAGAGAGAAACACTGTGAGTCAAGCAGCTGGCTGGGGAACAGTACAAGATGATTTTCTATTCTAACATGACAATGCCTCTGTGTATAAGGCAAGGTTCAAAAAGAAAATTATTGATTCAGTCAGTGTGGAAGAACTTGACTGGTCTGCATAAAACCAAGTCCTAATCCCAGTTTAACACCTCTGGTGTGACTGTAAATGCAGACCTTGAGCCAAAAACTCATCACCAAACACCAATGACTTGTACATACACTATATAGACAAAAGTATTGGGACACCCCCTTCTTTAGAACAGAAAAATGCACTTCCAAATCTGTGGCAACAACGATGGAAACATAATTCATGTATTTAAAAATTGTGTTTCCATCTCTGTTGCAACAGTTTTGGAAGTGTCTAAAATGACTGTAGTACCCATATGTAAGATTTATTTATTAAGATTTGTACTCATAGAAATTACTAAAGTAGTCAAACCTGTCCATTACAAGGGGCGACCCAATACTTTTGGCAATATAGTGTGTATATATATATATATATATATATATATGGCTTCTCTTTATCAGCTACAGTATGCTTTAACTGTGTATGAATGTACATGCTTGTGCTCCTGCAGAAGGTCAGGATCCTTTGTATGGGTGGAGGAAGAATTTGGAAGATAAAGAGCAGGCATCACTGCTTATCAAAAGAGAAACAATTCAGAGAGCCATCCCACATAGCAAATGTTTTCTGGCCCAGCTCCGGGCCACATAATCACTTTTCCCTCGGCCCAAGTACCGCAAAGAATGATGGCCCTGAAGTGGCCCAGAACTGGATTAGACAAGGGCCACACATGGACCATAACCGGGCCGAATCTCAGCCAGTTACTCACCCTTAACTGGCCCTGAACTGGGCCAAAACAGGTTTTATTATTGGTACCAATTCTCAGCCTTAAAGGGTCATGAAACCCCAGACTACTTTTTCTGAGATTTTAGCAGAGGTGTTTGTGTTAACTGTTGGAGAAAACAGGTTAATTTTAAGCTTTTTTGCGCTATTTTCATCTTCCGGGTTTAAAATCTACATCGTGTTGACGTCACAATTTGTGACGTGGCAATGGACTATAGCAGAGCCGTTGAGAATCTCGCGATTCGATGAGTGTAACCGTTTTTACAGCTCCGTGACACAACCTGTCAAAAGGCTTATGTAAACGCCTCAGAATAAGTCTAAAACGTTATCAGAGGTGCAACAGCACGTTCATATATATGTTTTCGATGAAGAGTGCAAATGGCTGTGCATTTATTTGTGTGTAACTCGATGGGAGCGAAATGAAATTGTCTGAACTCAAAGCTGTGTAGTCCGTCTCCCCTCTTCACCCTCCACTCCGCAGCGCACCACGCCCACCTTTTTAGCATTTTTTAAAACTGTGGCGAGAACTAACCAGTGCTGAAACAGGGGGTTTCATGACCCTTTAAGTAAACCAGAATCCCCAAATCTGAGCCACACCTGAGCCTTATATAGCCCAGACCCAATACAGAATCTTATATTTGATATTATTGCATTTACTATAATCGCCATTATTCATTTTGTGAAATGTTTTGGTAATGTACACACAAACTATGACAATAAAGTACATTAAACTGAATAGAAAATCAGCCTTAAAATCCACAGGTCATGTAACTGTGCAATAAAAAACGCATTGCATTGAAAATGTTTTATTTTTTTATTTTTATAAAGAACAAATCAACCAATAAATAGTGAGTGTATAAAGTATACAGTCTATAAGAGAAACGTAACAGACAGACACGTGTAATCACAAGAATTAATTGCAGAAATGCCAAAAAGCAACACCAGAGTAGTCCAAATGACGATGCGTTGCAGTCGTGGTCCTCTCTGGCGGAGTATAATAGTTTAGTGTGATGAGCAGGGCATAATTTAAGTTGTTAAACGCTGAAAATACTATCCCGATCCACTCCGTGAGGGCGCGCGTTTCTTATTCAAAACACGCATCACCGGAAACACGGCATGTCGCAATCTATGACGAAACCGGCGAGAGCCAATGAGCGTTTGATATCGCTGCCGTAAAACTTGCTGTAAAACTTCTTAATGGCAAATTTTTAAATTGTTACTATAGCTACAGAGGAAGGAGATTCATATTGCTGATGAATGGTTTGAATTTGGATCTGTTCCTCACACAAAGCATCACATGGATACCGAAGATTTGAATAAAAATAAAATACTTTTATGATCATTTTATTTAATGCTTGTGCATGACAGCATATTAATAAAATTATGTGCCCCATGGTAAACCAAATAAATATTACATGATAATGGTTAAATGATCTCTCTCTCTCTCTCTCTCTCTCTCTCTCTCTCTCTCTTTATGTAAGGATTCTAAGATTATTTGTACTGAGAATAATAATATAAAATATAATCAAATTATAATTAAGTGCAGTTTAATGCAGTTGACTGATTTACTGATTTGCTTAATTTTGAAATTTCATTCTTTTGACTTGCCATTTCAAAGATTAAATTTAAACAATACTACACTTCATTAAAATTTCTGTGATCATTTTATCATATTTTATTTATCTTGTTTTTCATGGGTCACATAATATGCTGTCAGGTCAAATCAGGTGGGCTGATTTGGGCCACATGATCACTGGACTGATCTGGGCCACACTCCTCCCACCAACAATCGGCCCTTATATTGTTTGCCGTGATCCACGCCGTGCCATCATTGCCACACTCTGGCTGAAAGGGTACATGCCATTGCCAACAGGAGGCCAGCAGTGCCAGCTTGAGGCCACATTTGGGCCAAGTCCGTTTGCTATGTGGGATGACACTCATGACATACCTACAGCTCAATGCACAGGTACATACTAATTATGTTCCTTTATGTCAATTTCATATGCAGTATTACGATACGCACACTGCTGTTTTTTGTTTTTTTTTTAATCAGAAGTGATCAAATGTGACAGCAGAAATTTATAATTTACAAATATTTCAAAAGAATCATATTTCAAATAAAAATCCTGTTATTTTATGTTAAAGAATACTGAAAAAAATCTTTTATATATTTATTTTATATATATAATGTTCTCAAAAAATCCACAGGAGAATGTTGTGTTGGTCAGTGTGAAAGTGTTGCAGTATAGGTGTTTGCTGTGTGTGTGGTTGGACAGACAATTTCCCCATCCCATCTGCTCCTCCTGGCCGAATCAAACCCTGATGAGCCGAAACCTCCCCCCTTTCCCAGACCAGCGATCCATCAGCCAACCTGCCACTCAAGGCCTGGGGGGGCTGGAAATGATAATGTTGCTGCCATATTCCTGTCTTCCTCCTGCAATTTTTAATAACCCGAAGCACACGCTCACATCTCACGCCATTCCCTCACACATAAACACATTTATTTCGAGTGAGCTTTTGATAGGGTTACAAGGTTTATCATAACTTTGGTGATTAAAAACCTTGTTGATTCAAGCCTTGCGCTACACATTAATGACCCTCGGTATGAATCAGGGCTAGACGGGACCTAGCGGGGTCCAGACTAATCTCGCCGGTGAGTCCCTGGAGGACTGAGAAGGTCTGCAAGAGTCAATTTGCTATTGCTATTCCTCATCAAGCCTAACTCACCACACACACACCAACTCTGGTCAGTTTGCTAAGGCCCAGCTGGTTCTCACAGGGCACATGTCACAAATGACTAACGTATCCCATAATGCCATCTGCTTCCGATATCCCAGAAGGCCTCCGACCAATCAGAAACACATGGTCACCAAAGAAACACCTGACTGACATTAGAGGGCTGGCTGTTACCATGGTGATGAGCCCAGCTGAATGAGTGCTTTAAACTCCACAACAAATTGTTTCAGTGGTTGCATGCATACATGTGAGGTTTGTGTTTGAGAGTCAGTTTGGGATCGGACAAGATGCTTAGTAAGTGTCTCGATAGGTGTGTGCGCGAGGGTCTGGCTGGGCTATTGTGTCTGGATGTGCAAGAGCTACATTAATTGTCTCTCCTCTCCTCATTTTCCTGCTCAGCAGAGCGGAGAGAGAGAGACAGAGAAAAAGGGAGAGGGCAAAGGACAAGGGAGAAGAAGATTCAGAGGGGCATAAAGAGAAGAAGACAAAGAAGACCAGAGGAGATTAGACAAAAAGTGTAAATAAGAAAAATGGGATCTCATTCCTTCTCTTAAATCTCATTACAGCAAAGCCGGCAAGTAGTAATTAAAATTAGCATGATGAAAAACTCGGTTTCTCAAATAGTGAGGATTCTTCATATTTATAAAATAGCTGGGTCTGGCTCTGGGATTTGAAAGTATTTAAAGGGACAGTTTCCTCGGGGGGGGGGGGGGGGACGTGGGACGTGTCCCTACCAATATCCAACGAACCAAATTGTCCCTTAGCAATAAATTTGTCCCAATTCAAGACAGCAGTCTAAAACAGTAAATATAAAAGTTCACTTGAGGAATTAACAAAGGTGCATCGATGAGTCCGAAGTACGGTGTTTGACAAAACAGAAAATGGAAAGTACGACCTATGGCTATTATTAGATATAGACAGAAAGACAAAAGTTGTGCGGAAAGATACACAATCTTCCAGCCTAGGATAAAGTCATTATGAACATTAACAATAATTTGGGACAAATATAATGTGGATTTTATGGTAAACTACGTAAGTGGCACTCTGTGGTGCAGCAGAATTAGGAACATGCGTCGGTGTGGACAGTCTTTAACTTTAAATTAATGTTGTTGAACTGAATGTACAAATCAAACTGGTAGCTGAAATATCCACATAATAAAAAACAACACTGAAATAAGATTGTGCGGTTTATCTGTCAATCAAATGTGCATGAAAGTTCAGTTACTACAGCAACAGCAGTTTTCTTTCAGAATCATCCTGGGTCAATTAATATTAAAATAAAGTGATGCGTGATAAAGACACCCAGCGCTCTGATGCTGATGTTGTTGTTTCATAAAATCTAAATTTTGTAATTGTGTATTAAACATTAATAAAAAAAAAAAACTCTGTATATGAATTATGAATATGTTGGCTACCATAAGCTATAAATAAAGACTTTAGGGTTATTGGGTTTATGTCCCCACTAATGTCAGAAGCAAACCTACGCCCTTGGTTTCTCAATAATGAACATTTTTCATCATTTACTCACCCTCGTGTAGTTCGATATGACATGAGAGTTAGTAAATGATGACAGAATGTTCATTATTGGGTGAACTGTGCCTTTAAGTGTTCAAGTACTGAGGTCAATGGAAACAGTCCCTCCACAAGGGATTTTCGGTGCTGTTTGTGACTGACAATAAACACACTGAGGGAGACAGCTGAATGTCATCCTCACACACCGCTCTGACAGCAGCCTGGAGGAAGTGATGTCATAAACTGAGGAAGTTGTTGTCATCCGCTCTAGAATACAAGCTGAATGTATGTGCTATATTTCACACAGCATATTGCTCACCTGCATTTACAAGTTTCCATCTTTCTCTTTAATGTTGGTGTTTTTCTGCTTGATTTATGAATTCAGCCATGTGAGCAGCAGTTACTTCCAGTTGGTGGACAGCGTCATGCATCCTAAGAGGGGTGTGGTCAGTGAGGGCACTGGTCAGGAACGTGGGACTGAATTAACCAGGAAAAATGGACTTGGAATGAAATACTGTCTCATTGCTTATATTGAATATTGCACAGTATACTTGCTACTATTTTTGTTGAATGGAACACATTAAGATGCAGCCACATTTCTGCAAAATTTTGCTAGCAAAAAAGATCCATTGTCCATTGTCAATAGAGTAGTGATGCAGCACAGCTCACATAGAAGACACTTTCAAAGCAAAGCTGTTGTAAAATTATGTAAGAATAGTATGCACACATGTTATACTGAACATAGTCAAGGTCACAAGAATGAAACCAATTCAATGGCAGTCATGTTTAAAATTCAGCCTTTCACTAAAAGCAGGTATATTGAACAGACATCCCACTGGAATGGCTTTAAGAGAGTGATGTATTTTAAGAGGATGTTGTCAGATTGTTTCTGCCTTTGGGTGTGGTCAGTAATCTTTTAAACCAAGTCTCACAGAGTTTAACATTACAACATACATGTTTAACATGAAAGAGAAAATGAGCAGATGATCTATTGTGATTCCACCCAGATATGACAGGACTGACCGCAGTCAGGAAACTCACATTAGAGATGGATCATTTTGTTTATACAAAGGAATGAATGAAGAGGAAGACTTTTCTGTTTAGCAGAAAGTAGTGTAAAGGGGATTTTGAAATGAGTTATTTATTTTGCTTGGCCCTGATTCACAGTACAAGCTCTTGAACATCCTTACACACATATTCATACCATTCTCCCAAAACCACACTATTCTGCCATCTCAGAGATGAAGAATTTGAGGTGAAGAATTTGAGTGGGTACATTGGAACAACACATGCGCTGTTTCTCTTCCTGTCACATGCATATTGTAGCCTATGTCTTACAAAAACATTGAATGTGTTGAATGTGAATACCTGGCTTGACATTAAAAATAAAATAAAATTAAATAAAAAAATAATAAATGTGTGTGTGGGAGAAGTATGAAGTAAGTTAAGAGATGAATGAGTGAGGAAGAGTGTCACACAAGACACACGTAAAGACCTTAGAAACTATATTACAGTCTTGAATCGACAGTCTCACAGACACAATATTTTTCACATTAAGATAATGATATTTACCATATCTTACCCTTTAACCTTCACAGAGACCTGCTCACCTTATTAGATTTAAAGCAATGCATCATTTGGCAGATTTATGAACCTTTCAAACAGCGAAGAACACTTCAAATGTCCTCACAAGTAGGTTTTCTAAATGTTTTACGTGTTTATGAAGACATTTTCAAAATGTGGCCTTCAAAAGTACATGCACACACAGAAAAATATGCACATACTGTATGTATTCCCTCAGTCAGACAGACCTATGTATTAAAATAAATATTATACATAAATTAAATAAAAATAATATATCAAAAATGATATTGAAAAAAGCAAATAACTGATTTGTGAACTGAAAAAAGAATGAAAAAGCTAATTATTGGTTAAAATGTAACTATTAAGAGAGTCTTGTTTTTTATTTGTACCTTTTTATTAAAAATGAAATAATTGAAAGTATTTATTCATTCATTCCCTTTAAAATAGATTTTGAAATAAATACGTTTAAGATTCAAATGGCACGTTCCATTCGATAGGTACCCTCCTTTTTTCTTTCTCAGATGGTACAGTCCGTTTAAAGAGCCGCTCAGAGTCTCTCGCGTGTTGAGAGCGCGACGAAAAGAATCGTTTAGTGAAGCACGCTGTTTTATTCTCTGTTTACAGTCTCTGTCTCTCACTGTTTGTCTTTCTTTCTGACAGCCACATCCGAAAATTAGACAGTATGGGACTCTAAATATCTTTTCTCACCTTGTGGATTTTGAGGGATTTCTGCGCTTATAAAATCGAGGACATAGACAGAATGGGATTTTAGTGTGCTTATGATGCAGGAGGCGATATGACTCGCTCCGTGGGTTCCGTGGATTCTCCCCGCAGGCGAAGATCCGGAGAATGATGGACGAGAATAAGCAGCTCGCACAGCGGATCGATGGCGCGATCCAGTGCGCGAAGCAGGAGGTGGCGAACCTGCGCGCGGAGCTGACAGCCACCGGCCACAGACTGGCGGAACTCGGAGAGCTGGAAGAACCGGGCGAACCGCAGGAACATCAGCAGCAACAACAGCAGAACCATCACGGTAAGGAACCGCACCTGTGAGTCTGTGACCACTCATATCACTTACCTGTGTGACCTTCGAGTGAACGGCAGAATAGATACAAACTCTCACCCTTCCTCCGATTCATTCATTCTTGTGTGTAGGTTAGTAAGGTGACTTCGTTTTCAGTTTCCATAGCTGGTGTGTTTCAGAACAGTTTTTAGTATGTTTTTGTGTGAAAGTGTCAGAATGATTGTGTTGAGAGAAAGAGTCATATTCATCAACATGCTTTAGATCAGTAGCCTATCTGAAATCAACTTTTTGTTAGGTTATTGTAAGACATTTCCCCACTGAAAATTTTTATCTTTTTGATGGCATTTTTCCTAACAAACAATTATTTCAGTTATTTGAAATAGTACAGTGCCAAAACCCATGTGTAAATATTATGAAATGTTACATAACCCTATACATAACAAAAATTCACTGCAGTGCAAATCTAGCTGCAATGTTGTGAACATCTCTGCATTTTTCTCACTTTTAGACCTTTCGCTTGCTTAAACAAGACTATATCCACAAGAGAAACTGTTTTACTGACAACCCAAGTAATGTAATCGAGCATAGCTCGTGTTTCAGGAAATGGCCCTTGATTTTATTTTCCATTAATGCTGTCAGACTGTGTACCACATTACAGAAGAGGCTCTCCTGCTGTTCTGTGTGCTGTTGTAGCAACCATTGATTGATTGGTCAGTCTTGTGATTGTCTCTAAGCTGCGTGGTGTAGCTTGGGATGGCTTCTGTTTGAGTCTCTTGGGTGATCAGAGTGAGTCTCTGTTTCTGATCCACCTGCGCTCACTGGGTGGAGTGGACACCCTGGGCTGGTTTAGGTCATACATTTAACAGATGCTTTTTATCCAAAGCATCCTACTGTATGCCAGAGCCACCCTGGGGTTGTGTGTCTTGCTTAAGGGCACGATGATGAGCCATGATTGTGATTTCCATAATTTCTGAACAATCTCAGATAATTACTGATGAACTAGATGTGCCCTGAAGTGACAGTGAAGCTTTTCTTCACCTTAGAAACACGTTGTCATCAATTTACACCTCTATTCTTAGATAATCAAGGTCAGTCTGTGTGTGTTTTTGATTAGCACAAATCCAACTTGCACTGTAAAAAAATGTGCAGTAAAAACCTGTTAACTGACTAACTGTAAGTTACTGTAAAACTGTAAATGATTTGATAGCACATGTAATTTTACTGTAAAATACTGTCAAATTTATGGTTTGTGCAAATAAAAACTATAAATTACTGTATATATTATGATGCAAACCAATAAAATAGACATTCCCAGTAGTCCCTGCATGACATATCATATATAATTATATTTTGTTTAAATAGTAATTGAAATGGTTATACATTGTAAAATATACAGGCACAAATATGCCATACTGTAAAGGTCCTTGCAGACTGAGTCTGAAATTTTCGTATGCGTTTTCCCATTTTTTTCATAGTCATCATCTTGCTGTGGATGCGAAAATGCAGAAAATCGAACCTGGTCCGAATATTTTTATGATGGGCGAAAATTTCAGAGGCAGTATGTAAATGTGATTGACACAACATGAGGTCGTATTTACTTTTTAACATGCGAAAATTTTGGACGAAAATTTCGGACTCAGTGTGCAATGACCTTAATACCAGAATTTTTTTTTTCTGTATTTAATATTGAATGTCTGGCTGCTGTGTTTTTGATTAAATTTAACAGGATATTTTTTACAGTGTGCACTTATTATAGGGCTACTTAATTGGTCATTTGTGGTGTTCATTTTACATATTGATTTCTAAACTCTATATTTGACCATTGTGTATGCCAAGAAATTATTTCATATCTGTTTATTTATTTATTTGGTAAGCAGTCGTATAGCAAGTAGGATAATGTAAAGTCAGCCAGTAGTTATTGCAAAACAAACCCCTTCAGGATGTACATTACAGGATGTTTATTTTGTGATGATGTCAGCTAACATTGTGCATTACATACATGGCTGATATATTAATTACTTATAAAAGCATATAAAAAGAACAGTAATCTTTCCATTCCTCATCATTTCTCTGTATAAATCCATCTCATAAATGCAGATGAATTCTGACACTCAGAGGATCACTGTGAGGCTCTTGCCCGCAGCTCTCTCTGATTTCATTCAGCACTTCATTGAGAGCTCATCAGATTGCGATTTTGTGTCTAATGTCCCACAGCCACTCCAGGAAAGGCACTTTTCAGCCTTGAGTTTGGCTCGCCAAGTCACTTGATGCAATTTATTTATGTGTTCATTTATGCTTTTGGCAGGCACTTTCATCCAAAGCGGTTTAGAAAGCATTCAGGCTATATATTTTATCATTACATGTATTCCCAGGGAATCAAACCTATGACCTTGACGTTGCTAGCGCCAGTTAAGCTAAGGTATTTCAGTCTGGCCAAGCTGTTTTCAGCTAATCGGGGACTTTGTTGTTGCATTTTGCCACATGTCAGAATGCAGGATGTGTGTATTGACAAAATAATGACTTATCAAGATGGAAAATCACACGGACACATGCGCCCAGACACGGGCCTGTCGGTGTAAATGAGAACAGTGCTTATTTATCTCTTGGAAGAGAGCATAGCAGTGCAGATGGCCCTACAAAGACCTGCTGCTAATGAATGAGACACTAAACGCATACAAATAAACACGCGCACACACACAGTCTTGTCTGCTTGTACTTAATTTCCCAATTATGGCATTGTATCTACATTAACAATGGGTTTTTGTGGCATTCTGAGTTATTTTATTTGCTTAAAGATGGTGTTTATGGAGCGCTTCCACACTATAGCCAGAAGAGAAAGGGTCTAAGTGCACTTGGCCATATATCAGACTTATGTGATATTGATGTTTCTAAATTGCCTTAATGGCTTGGCTGCATAATTGTTTTGATGTAACAGCTGTCGGCTGCCACACACGTAAACAAGCTGGTTATTTCTGTTTATGGGAATTACACTTGCATATATATACGTTTGGGAATGAGATAATTAGTTATGATAAATCACTAACAAAGTTCTTTAGTAAATCTTGAGAGACAATGCCAACAGAAGGTTGGCTCCATACAGGTGAGCTTGTGTTCATCTTAGATTATGTTATAGGGGTTGTTCAAGTTCGAAATCCCTATCTATCTGTCTCTAGGCAGCAGTGTGGGTTGCTAGGCAATCTTGTCTCATTATGACATCACAAAGGGGAGGACTGATAATGCAGCTAAAAGCTTTTCTCCTTTCTCTCCATATACGCTCAGACACACTCCAGCTGATCAATGCTTTTAGTTTATCCTACTGACATTAATGAGCTATTAAGCGGGTCATTAGCTCTTCAGATTTCGATTATGTAGCGTTGTATAAAAGTGATTATATTTTCATAAGGGTGTTTGTCCATGTGCTTGTCTATCTATTATTAAAATGCAAAATAAATCCAGTTGTTTGTATCTCAGCAATAGACAGGTGTTATGTATATGTGTGAGCGTGCTGTGATGAAAGCCAGCTGAAAGCAGTCCTGATCCTGATCCCTCAGACGTGTGAACTGCCTAATTTAAATGCAAGGCAAAAGATGATACATCTTGACATATATCCATATCAACCCTCTGGACTGAAACAGTCAAGAGCTCAGCTCACTCTTAAAGACCATTTCCATGTTCGGATCAAAAGGAATCACCATAATTTAAGATTGTAAGGCTTTAAATGGCACTAAAGCAGCATTAAAGGTCAGGTTAAATCACCACCATCAAGTTAGAGACAGTTCCGGGCTCAGTTTTAATCTAATATTATTAGACATATGAGTAGGATGTGCTCTCAACTAATCCATGATACCTAATTCGCTCACTTTATTTGATCCTACTCGAATTCCTGATGGTGCTGATGGATGTTTCACTTGGCCTGTGATTCCGGCTCCTTTCTTGGAAATGATCAAGATGTCAAGATGAAACGGAAGTATCAACAAATCTTTTCTTGCATTTTAATGAGGTACAGCTGAATGTAAACAGATTATCATAAAAGAAAAACTGTAGCGCAAAGACTGGTTCTATGCCTCGGTTACCGGCTGGGTTTTGAGATGTGGGCGTTGCACTCAAAATTGTAGGCAGATTGAAAAAATGAAACGTATGAAGAGATGAATTGTTCACAATAAATCAATAACATGCATTTAGGAAGTAGATAGTGAAATTTCATGCCAACTTTAACCTTTATTCTCTTTTTATCTTACTGATGTGGAATCAATCTTGTTGATGTTCACTCCCTCTTACCTCACTAATGATTATGACTCACTTATTTTCACGCCGTCTGATTATAAGTGTGCCTATGACAGTATGACTGACTCACTCTTTCATTGCTCGGTTTAAAAAGTTTTTTTTTTTTTTTACAGTCATTATTAAATAATCAGCAAAAAATTTGGTGTTGCCCTCCCACTATTGACCAGATTACATGATTTGTATTGCTTTTTGCTGTAGCTAGTTGTTTTGAGTTTATGCTCTTGAGACAAAGTTACGAACATTTGTGACATTTCAGGCTGGTTCATGATTTCAAAGGGCAGAATTGCTAGTGATGTCATAATTAGTGAAAAATTGTCCAAGCAGATGAATCAACCATGAATGATCATGTATAATGTCACAAAAGATTTCTATTTTAAATAAATGCTCTTCTTTTGGAATTTCTATTCATCAAAGAATCCATAAATGTACATGTACTATGGTTTCCACAAAAAGCGATTTTATCGATTAACTCGAATGTGTAGTTAATGTCAACAGCTACCTAGAATATTATTGCTTGTTGTTGGTTTGATGTGAAGGATTTTAAAGGTATCCACACACTGCATTATAGAACACTTAGAATCTGTTGTTTTTAAAGTGGAGTTGAACAGCTGGAGTCTGTCATGAGACTACAAATTGAGAAAATTTGATCTTTTGCTGCAACAGACTTTGCTTTAGGCATTCATTGAGCAATAAGAATCTCAGACATGCAGGTCCACTATCACATTTTTTCCCTCCATCCTTCTCTTTCTATTCTTTCTCTCTCTGTCCCTCCTTTTTCTCTCTCCCTTTCTTTTTCTTTCATTTTTTTCCCCACAGGTACTCACGTGCGTGCTGAACTGATGAACGCTGTAGTCATAAATCTTAACTGCTGTGTTGGTGATATGTTTGGCTATCACCGTTCAAAAGGTGTTGAGGTCACCTGACAGCCACACATCCTGCTGCTGCTCCAGTGCCCTTGATTGAGGCTATTTACTCCTCAAGAGCATTGCTGATCTCTGTATGAGTCACTTTACATGAACATGTGCGGCTGTATTTAAACATAATAAATCATGAATGTACTCAAAATCCGAAAATAACTTTTTTCCACACCTGCCAAGGATAAATTAAGAATTTACCGGTCATGAATGTTTTTTTTATGTGCCATGAATCTGTATATGGCATTACATTTATATAAAAACACATTTTTGTGGAAAAAAATATGGATAGGTAGGTTGCTGTTAACATACCATATCACCTACACTAAACCTAGAGTTAATAAAAGTAAACATGAGATAAAAACGCATTTGGTGTGCCAGCTTGCCAGTTTAGTTTGAGCTCTTTTATTGTGACTCTTTTATCATGACTTGTGCCCCATATCGCAAGTGCAAATGCAAATGCCCTATGAAATCCGTTTTATTTTTTCCCAAATTCCGTTTTATTTTTTTCTAAATTCTGTTTTTTTCTTTTTAATTTTTCTGGATTCCATTTTTTTTTCCATTTTAATTTTTCTGGACTCTTTTTTTAATGGTCAAATTAAATGTTATTAATCAAAAAGCATGTCTAATTAATTAAAATCATGAAACTTATACAATTTAACATTAATTTATTAAAAGTGTAACAAAAATGACGTTTAGGCCTGTATGAAATGTTTTATTTTTTTCTCACCTTATGCTTTATTGTTATCAAATTCTGTGTTTTAGCATGTGTAATTATTTGAATGCATACAAACTATTTTTATGTATTCTTACAGTAGCCTTATGAAATGTTTTTTCCCCCCTCAGAAATTCTGTGTTGTGTATTTAAATTTTACTGGTTATCAGATGAAGGCATAAAACATTGATTTAATTTATATTTTAATTAATGAAAATTAAACATTTAGATTTTTGGGAAATAAAGGGGATTTACTATTAAAATTAAAACATTTTGTGATTATTGCTTAAAAAAAAATAAAGTTTTATAATTTTTTTAACAGTAGTAGTAGTATTACATACATTCTACTAAATAATAGTAATATAGCCTATTTCTGGCACAATGTCTTTAAGTTAAACCGAACTTTTATTTTGACGGGTTGCCGTGAATACCTTTAAAGTTCTGTGTGTATATGATATGACGCTAGTTTTACTCAAATGAAATGGTAAAATGCTCGTGAAGTGACTCTCAGAGCAGTTCTGGAGATGTTGTTCATGTATTTATGTCCTCAAATCACCGCGAGCGCCATGCGCGCTGTGTATATAGTAAACAAAACCGCGCGTCTGCTCCATTCATACAGAGACTCGCAGAACATGCAAGATTCATATTTAAATCGACTTTTGCGGCTTAATATTTACAGATACTAGTCCATATCGTGATTTGATTTACGTGTAATGACCTACTTTTGATTAATTCATCCAAACTTTGACAAATTCCGTGACATTCCGCATTAAACTGTAAATTCCGTTTTTATGACTGGATTCCGCGATTCCGTCCGCGTTTTCTGCATCGTGGAAATCATAGGGCCCTAACCAGGTGAGCTGCCGAGCAAGTTTACTTTGTCAGAAACGCCATACATATGTAATGCAAATATCAAAATAAATTAGTTTACAAATCATGCACAAGTGTTTCAAGCCCTGTTCACACCAAGAGCAATAACTATAAAGATAACTATAAAGATAACAATATTAGCGTCCACACCAGCGAACAATATTGTCTGTTTATTCTAAGCGCATGCTCGTCTGCTGCTTAAAATTGTCAAGCTCGTTATAGCAGAATGGATTCTGATTGGGTGTCAAATGTTTTTATCGTTCATCGGCTTGAAAAAATCGTTCTGATCGTTCCAACGATATTGTTTCTCCGTGCCTTTATCGTTATATCTGTGGTGTGGACTCTGCTATTCTTTGATATTGAGAACGATTTTTTAACTATATCTTTATCATAATCGTCCTTGGTATGAATGGGCCTTTAAGGTCTTAACTTAATGTTGTGCAAGGAACCACGCAAAAAAAGTCTTTATTAGTTGAAAATCTGCGCAGATGAGCGCCAGTGAGCCGGTGCTGGTCAAAACTGTTTCTCTTTTGATTTAATTGACAAAATAGATCCAAGAAGGGCAGACTAACAGTCTAACACTTTGATATTAATGTGCAGCTCCTTATAAATTTACTATTCAGCTGGCCTCAAAGTGTTTTTCTTTTCCACTTGCATTCATTGCTTGTCGAGTGCTAATTTTGAATCTCTTATGCAGCACATCCATAAGCTGACTTCTCATTTATCACAGTTACAGTACAACACATTGGGTTGAATCTCTGTGAAAGTGTGTGTGTGTGGGAGAGGGTGTAAAGGGGCAGTCTGCGCAACCTTTGCACAGCATGGCTTTAAACTTCTCAATGAACTCACTTCACTCTTATGCCCTCACACACACGCACACACACGCACACATACACACGCACACACACACACACACACACACAGACACACACAGACACTTCAGAGAGTGTCATATTCCACCTGCTCTGTTAGTATGGAAGATCTAGAGGAGCTGACAGGACAGTTTTGTCTCTCACTCTCTCTCTTTCAGTTCTGTAGGGCTACAAACCAGAGGAAAAAAGTGAGTAGCTTCTTTTTCTGTGTGAAAAAGCAAATTCATTTGTTGTCATTCACACTGCGACAGTCACTAACCCATGGAGCATGTGAGTTTTGTGATTTGTCATGTAATATGATCAGCCAAATTTGAATCTGCAGCCATATTTAAAGGTTTATGTGACTTGTGATAGGGTTTCAGTTCATTTTTTTGCTTTGTTGTAAAAGAATTCAGTTGTGTTTGGTTTATAGTATGTAACATAGTACTTTGGGTTACAGTTTTGAGCATCTATGTGTGATTATATGAAGTTTTGAATATTACATTTGTGGATTATTTTTAAAGCAAATCATCACAGTATGTTAAGAAGTAGATAAATCGTGAACGTTTTGTGTTAATGTTTGAGTTGTAAAGGTGCAGTTTGTGTGTGTTGTTGTTTGCCAGTGTTCACTATAATGTTAAACACAGATGTCGAGAGCGAGCTTATATCTGTTTACTGTTTGGCATCAGAACAACTGGATGGGGTTACCAGCCAGAAAGAGAGAGAGAAACTCTGTGTGTGTGTGTGTGTGTGTGTGTGTGTGTGTGTGTGTGTGTGTATTTGCTATTTGCAGCACTCCGAGATGATATGCTTCTGAAATAAACTCTGTACCCTGCCTACCTATGAGGTTTGGGAGGTTACAGCTAGATCTCAAACTCTGTCTGGACAAACTGGAATTTTTTGGTAAGGGTTTTATGTGCATTCTGGAACACAGACATTGTACTCTGTAGTTACAGACTTCAATTCAAACCCAACTTCTTATTTGATGTCCTGGACCAAAATCAATTTTCCAATATTTAGGCTGTTAAACCAGAGGTGTTTATCATTGCCGTGCCATCTGGACATTATTTTACTGGGATTCGTGATGGAAAAAGCACTGCACATGCGTGCGTACTGATCAAGGAGAAGATTTGGGCTGGCAGAGTTGTGGCATTAAAGCTGGGGGGTTAAAAAGGCTAAAGGCTTTATTAAAAGCACTGACAGTTTTCATGGTGGTCTCGCTACACTTTAAAATCAGCAGCGCATTCAAATTCAGCACATAGCAGCTTGATGAAGGCCTGAAGAGACGCCTGTGAGAGCAACATTGATCGCTTGTCATTCAGGGAATGTACAAGGCCATCAGCACAGCTTCAGCTGATCGCTTTAAACAGATCTCTCTTTCATTGTTATTAACTTGTTTGTGTTCCATGAACATCTCATTCAGTGGACTTAATTTGGCACTACCAAGCTTTTCTTCTTTCTTATAATTTGCATTAATAATCTCTTGAAGTCTTGAGTCTCATAAGTGGCGCACTCAAATTTAACCATCATGAATAACCTCATGGTAAGAACTGAATGGAATGGTGACGTGGTTTTTCATTTATTGTAGGTACTCCATTTCTGTTAAGCCCCATTCCCATGCCAAACTTATTTCATTCAAGTACCTCTCAACTTTAAGCCTTTGTTGTTGTTTTGTACAAGCAAATACAGCAAGCAAGATTTTTTTTTTTTACATTTACGAATTCATGCAGTTGCTTCTACATTGTTCTACATGCACATGTTTCTACATTTGTTATCTTGCCATATATAGTGAGAAACTAAATGGTTTAACATTGCATTATATGTAAGTTAACTATAAAATACTGACAAATTTATGGTTTTTGTATGTAAAAACTAAGAATTACTGTAAAATTTATGGTGAAAAACAGTAAAAGGGCATTCTCAGAAGTTCATGTGTGACGCATAACATTTTATTTTATATCATTTTTTTTTCATATCTTTGTTTGTCAGTAATGTACATTAGGGTGTTTTGTTTTACATTTGATGTTATTTAGTTAATATTTATTGCATTATCTTAGTGCCATGTGTTGCTGTTTAGTCTTTGTACGTATTACCCTGTCCACCATATATGAGTAGTACTGGCCAAGTTTTAGGCCAGTTACAGTTGGATTTTTATATTACCACCTGTATTTGGTGGTCATTAGTACATTTTGAGATTCAAGTAGACTTGTATATTAACATTATATATGATGTTTATAAAATATACATAAATATACACTAGGGCTGCACAATAAATCCCACACGATATATGCGATATATTCATGCGCATCTTATCAATAAAGCCGGTTCTGTAATCAGTGGTAAATCTCCATCACGTGCATGCTTTCACATGGAGCAGCATTTTACTACACAGAGCCATTCTTCAGTGACAAGATGCGCATGAATATATCGCATATATTGCATGTGACTTATCGTGCAGCCCTAATATACACACTGTAAAACATTTTGGTAACATTTACAGTAAAGTAATGGCAGCTGTGATTGCCACAGACTTAACTTATATTCATAGTAAAAAAAACGAAACACATTTCATTAACTGATATAATGTATATATTCCAACCTATTGAAGTACTAATATCTGTTTTGTACCATTGTAACAACCACCAAAACAAGTAGTGATGAGAAAGTCACATGATGAGTCAAAGCTCATCACAAACAGCTTTTTTTTTCATGAGCTGAGAAGGGAAATACTTATATACAGAAGGTGCACAGTGTCATTCACACAATACTAAACATCATCATGGTAACATACATGAAACTAAAATAATGTAATAAACAATAATTTAATAACATTAGATGTAAGATAAAACCCTAATAACACAATTAATAAGAAAAAACTAAGAAGAAACAGAGTTATTTTAATGAAAAAAAAACATCAAATGTGAAATGTCATGCAGGGAATTCTCGGAATGTCAATTTACGTTTTTCACTGTAAATTATACAATACTTGTTCTTTTTCACTTCCAAAAAAATGTAATTTTAACAGTATTTTATTATAAAAATACATTACATGTAATCTTGACATGAGTTATTCACTGTTTATTGTATGGAAACTTACTCTTAACCAACTATCAGGTTTTTACTGTAGCATTTTTACAGTCTTTTATCATTTTTTACAGTGCATGATATCCATAAATATTCACAATAATACCTGAAACAAGTGTCATCATACTTATTATGGTGAATTTCTGGAAACCATGCTTGGTGTTTTTTTTTTTTTTAATTGATACAGCAAATGATATACAATTAACATAACCTGGAAAAGTATTTTGCACCACTAGTGTCTCTTATTTCCAGATTTAGGCCCTCGGATGACCTTCTGCCTGAAACAGGTATATGAGTTTTGGGCTGTTACCTTGGTATCAGTTGCTTAGCAACCCCTGGTCATGTCCTGACTTGGCTCCAGATGTTCTGTCAGAGAGACAGAGGAGTTTTGACCCCTGAATAAGACATTTCAAACTTCATATCCTCACAGAGCACACAAAAGCTGTCAAATCTGGTTGGTGAACTGATTGTATTTAACCTCTCTCTAGTCATCCCAATCGGTCCCAATGATTTACCATGTGAATTCATGTGCTTTAGAGGATGTCTCTTCAAGGATGTACAAGAACACTAGGAACAAAACTGTTCATATTCTGTATTTAAAATGCCTCAGCTGTGTTTTAAGTTTTGACAAAGACATTTTCCTTCTGCTGCATTTCGTTCTTAGTTAGAAATGTCATTCCTCCCCCTCATTCTCTTTTATCTTGTTTTTGTCTCTCTTTCTGGGAAACAGCACATTTCATCCATTCAACATCGATCTGTTAAACTCAGCATGCAAGAGAGACCCAGAGGCAGGACACATTTTTCACTCGAATTGCATTGCTGAGAACATAATTTGTACCAAAAACATTGTAAATTAGAAAAAGAAGCATTTTCCCCTAGTGGTATCAGACTTTGACTCCACTTGGTCCACTATAATACTTTTACAGCTAAAGACTTTGAGGAGACCTGAAGAGAGAATGATAAAAACGGAAACTAGACATCTTAGCACTTAGCACTTTAGTGATTTTATGTCGCTCACAATCTCAAAATCAATATTTTTTCAAGTACATGTGTGTAAGTGAAGGATCTTATCACACTCATCTGAAGGATGTTGATCTTTGACGCTGTGGCACCTGCTGAGCATGTTCTCCGTCGGTTTTGAAATTAAAATTGAGTGATGGGTGATCAGAAGACACAAGTGAAAACATCTTCAGAGAGAGAATAAAGCTGGTGATTTAGTTTTATAAGATTACGCTCACTTTAATTAGGTAAAGAAGCTTTCTAAGCATTGAAATCTATCCTGAAGGCGTTATAACAAGCATCCAGTGGCTGAGCCTCTATTCTGGCATTGATTTGCGTATTAAATGCTTCCAGTTCCTTCTGCAGTGAGTGGTGTGATATTTCAGCCTGATCAGAGGTGAGATACGCTGCTGCTGCTGCTACCAGAGGTCATTCAAGCTGAACTCTAGACATTTATTTCATTAAAATGTGAATTTCCAACCATATGGAGCGATTGTGATGAAACCAGAAGAGTGAATCCTGCTCAAACACAGAATGTTCATAAATCTAATGTTATCTGTCTGTGTGTTTCTCTTTCAGATGCACCGGTCCAGAGACAGAAAGCTTTGACAGAGCTTGGTCAAAAAAGTGACGTTGTTCTTCAGGAGACGTCATTAGATAAAGGTAAGAATAGAGTACACGCTGAAAAGCATGTAAGGAAGTCCAGATAAGCACAAATACTCTAAAAATGCTCCACTGACTAGTGGAATGAAAATGAGTGTGTGTGTCAGATTGAAACTCAGTGTGATCTATGAGGTTTCGCCTGAGAGATAGAGAGTAGAGAATTTTCCTGAGCCGGAAGATGAACGAACACACACATACACACACACACACACACACACACACACACACACACACACACACACACACACACACACACACACACACACACACACACACACACACACACACACACACACACACACACACACACACACACACACACACACACAGTCTCAACATCAAGCTGCACAATTTAAGGGATAGAGGTTTTTGCAAAATCATAAGCTCCAATCTGATTGCTTGGTTTTGTCTGGGAACTGGGATACACATTTTTTTACAATATTATTCAAAAGTGTGGGGTCAGTAAGATTTTATAAATGTTTTGGAAACAAGTCTGTTATGTTCACCAGGGCTGTACTTATTTGATCAAAAATATAGTAAAAAGGAGTTACATTTTTTCAGTTTAATGACATTAAAAATGTAGCCTGTGTCATTTCATATTAAAGCATGAATGAAACTATGAGCATGCGTGTCAGATCCACGTCACGTTCATCAGCAACAGCTCTTAAAGTAATAGCAGCCAAATAACCTAATAACCCAGCTGCTGTGATGAACAGACATCACAGCAGCTGGGTTATTAGGTTATTTGGCTGCTATTACTTTGCTATTATAATAAATGGGTTTATGTGAAAATTGTTTTAAGTTCACTTAAATTAGAAGTTGTTTTTTTTAAGTCTAAATGTTAAATAAATGTTAAAATTGCTGACTCTCGGTTATACTGTAATGTTGAATGGGTATGGTCAATGGCTAAATATTAGGGGGAAAAAAAACAATTTCCTTGGGACATCAGTAGTATTGGTATCAGTGATACTCACCTTCAGTCATAAAAAAGATGCCATTAAGCAAATATTAAAAATATACTGTCTTTATGTTGTTTCTACATTAATATGAAGGTTTAATGTGAAATTATTGCAATATAAATGTATATTTAAAACCTTTAATGTCAGGTGGGATTAATTGTGATTAATCGTGATTAATTTCAGAAAAAAATGTGTGATTAACTAGTTAATTTTTTTAAATCCATTGGCAGCACTAATTTGAATAAATTTCAAAATATAATTTATTCCTGTAATAATGAAGCTGAATATTCAGCAGCAATTACTTAAGTTGTAGGTGATCCTTCAGAAATCATTTTAATATGTTGATTTGGAGCATTTCTTGTTGTTGTTGTTGTTGTTATAATTATTATCAAGTCTGAAAACAGATTAAATTCTTTGATCAAATAGAAAGTTTAAAAGAACAGCATTCCTTTAAAATAGAACTTTTTTTCAAACAAGCAAACCCCAAACTTTTAAACAGTAGTGTATATTTGCTAGGAAAACTGTTTACTAGTTACCTCTTCGTAGCAATGTAAGCTTCTGTGAAAGAACTGGCTACTGGAATTGTGAGCTGTGAGATTTTCTAGTAATTTCATCATTGTCTATACAACTTTTATGAGAACTGCTAGGCATTTGAATGAGCTGCCAGTTTGTTTTCTTGGGAGCTTGTTTGTTTTTTTGGAGGGGTTGGTGGGATTTTATTTTTACATGACAGTGGAAAGTACACAACATGACCCAGATTGAACCTGATTCCCTGTGACCCGACAACCCTTATACTTCCTGAGCGCGGCACAGCTCTGATGCCTTGTTATTGTGGTTTTTCAGCTTTACAGCATGTAAAATCAACTAAAATGTGTGGTTGGTGACTTTATGCCTATTTACATGGCTCTTTGGCCAGAATAAGATGCATTGTGGACCAGGCATTATGCTAGTGGTCCAGTCTGGCTATGAAAGACTGCACACTGTTCAATCTCTACTGAACATGTCAGCAGCCCTTCATCCTCTTTTCCATTAGTTATTTTTCTCTTCCTACCATATAGGGAGAATAAAGAGAGATGGAGTGGTAGAGAGACTCTACCATTTTATCTTACAGTGTTTTCCTGGCCTGACTGCAGGTTGACTCTTGGAAGCTCATTTGATTCAGGTTCTCTGATAACTGGCTTTTATGAATCAAATGTTATAAATTATGAATCAGTTTATTTATCATCTCCACAGAAGGAATGACTGTGGCTGCAGTTCTTAAACCTCTCCTCTTTTATCACTCATTTATTCTCTTTGTTTTTTCATTTGGTTCATGTCATCAACTTATTTTGGCACCAGTGAGTTTGTTTATTATACTTCATATAGTGTAAATGCTGCTGTTTCTGTGACTCAAAGACTCAAATGCCAGCTTGCATTTGTTTGTCTTTGGCTACGGTGTGCTTGGCACAGCAGTTAGCCACACTTTACATTCCTTTGTGCAAGTGGGATTGTATGTTTGTATGTGTGTGTGTGAACTCTGGTTGACAGGTGTAAAGTGTGTGTGTGTGTGTGTGTGTGTGTGTGTTGACAAACCATCCTGAGGGATCTGTAAAATTTAGCCCAGTGTTGAAAAGCAGCACAGCTGCAATCAGGCACACAGATTTTGTGTGTGTGTGTGTGTAAGTTTTGGTTTGTGAATACCTGAGTGAATGCGAGTCTGTGTGTACATGTGACTCAGTGAGCTTTAAAGCATTTAATGCCCAAAAATGCAGTTTAGGACTGGGTTCCTTGCACACTTTTGAGACAGCCATTTGTGCGGACGGCTTGACTGGTAAAGCATGATGCTGCCAACACCAAGGTCATGGGTTTGATTCCCTGTGGAGGTACAAACTGATAAAAAATAATAATTAAAAAAATGGCTGGCAAGTGGTTAATTTTTTTTCTTCATAATTCAGAGACTACTAAAAATCTGCCTACATAGAATCTACCTAGAAAATAATTATTTCAAATAAATGCTGTTCTTTGAACCTTTTATTCATCAAGGAATGAAAATGAATCACATTTTCCACAAAAAATGTAATATTAATATAATATTGATGTTTTAATATTACTATATAAACTCTTTTTATCATTGATAATAAGAAATGTCATGTAGTAATATTTCACAATATTACCATTTTTACTGAATTGTTGATTAAAAAATGTAGCTGTGGTGAGCATAGACTAAAGGCCATTGCACACTGAGTCCGAATTTTTCGTCCGAAAATTTCGCACGTTGAAAAATAAATACGACCTCACGTTATGTCAATCACGTTTGCACACTGCCTCCGAAATTTTCGTCCGTCAAAAAAAAATTCGGATCGGGTTTGATTTTTTGCGTTTTTCGCATCTGTATAAAGCATTTTGAGATGCTTTGAGAAGGTGTTTTGACAATTCAGAGCCACCGTACTAGCGAAAGCCAAAATCCAAAATGGCGTCAGACAAATTAATCCACTTCGTCTCGCAGCACAGAGCACTTTGACAAACAAAGTGCGGAATACAAAGATACAGAATATAAAGACAGATTGTCTCTGTTCAGGATCAATTGGTTCACGGAAATTGGTGGTCTTCTTTTTAATATGTGGCTCCAGTATCGCTAGCAAAGTATCAAACTGAGGCACTGACATCCTGAAGTAAACTTTGAATCTCTCGGGATAATCCCGCAGCTCTTAGATAAGGAGGTGGAACTCTCCTTCCTCTCTGCGCAATCTAAGGATTGGATGGACCCAATATTTCCTTTTTCTTTTTCTTTTTTTAAGAAGAGAGAGGACAACAAAATCATCCTCACTGCTTGAAGACATTTTGTATAGTTTTGCGCATCGGACTCAGTGTGCAAGGTCTCTGTGCGTGACGAATTTTTAGGATTGCGAATGCGAAAAAACGCATGCGAAAATTTCGGACTCAGTGTGCAGAGACCTTAAAGATTCAGATTGAAAAATTCGGTCTTTAAAATGGATATGACTAGTTTCATATCTTATCACAACCATAATAAAAATCTTAAAGGGATAGTTCACCCAAAAATGAAAATTCTGTCATTAATTACTCACCCTCATGTCGTTCCAAACCCGTAAGATCTTCAGAACACAAATTAAGATATTTTTGATGAAATCTGAGAGCTCTTTGACCCTCCCATAGACAGCAAGGGTCCTACCACGATCAAGGTCCAGAAACGACAGCACTACAGCAGACAATCCAGTCTGCTGTGGCGTGCCTCCATTTTGGGGAGTATCACGACACATGTGCGCTAGGCTTGCTGCGATAGACGGTGTTGGCGATGATACCGATGTTAAGCCGCAACACCGGTTACGTCACTTGCCCACCGCGGCACCGTCCCTCACCGTCATTTTGATTTTTTTTAATAGTAACAAAAATCATTTAGTTCAGTTAGAGAATAGACACTACAATTAAAACTGAACGCGGCTGCTCAATGCAGCACATCGAACAAACGACAGTCGCGCAACACAGATCAGATTTCATTTATCACGTGAGGAGAGTGAGTCGAGCTGGGGTGCATTTCCCAAAAGCATCGTTAGCTAACTATGGTCGTTAGTTCCATTGAACTCTATTGGTAACGACGGAACTTGCGACCATAGTTGTTTTTGGGAAACGCACCCCTGACTGACAAGAAGACTGTGGTGAGACAGACAAGACTATGGCAGAAGAGTTTCAAAACTAAATGTAAAAGCTCCTGTTTTAAAAATATTTTGGATTTTGAAAAGCCTGTTGACCTGGCATTTATCTAAGGTGATATTGGAAGGTTTTTTTTAATATTCGTTTCTCATTTATTTGGTTCCATATTTGCTGATTTTTATTTTATTTAAACTGTGATTTTTTTTATTTATTTATTTATTTTTTTTTTTTTTCCCCCCATTATTTTGCATCAAAGTATATGCAGTCCGTGCCTACAAACTTTATTTGTTTTGCTAATAAACGTTCTACGTTTTATAATTATTTGTTCCTCAGTCTTTACTGATTTTCAGTTTTGTACACCTATTTAAAATATGTAAGTTATTTGTTATTTTATAGCATGGTGTATTTTTATTCGTTTTGTTAATAAAAGTTATATGTTGCATTTTGTTGTTGAATTAAAGCAATTGATGCCGAATTGCCGCTAATTTAAAAGTGAAAGTAAAATGCGCACGGTGCAAAGGAAAGTGAGGGAAAGTGGGAAAACTCAAACAAACTAAAAACAAACAACTGCTTGACGCCGAATTACCGCTAATTTGAAAGTGAAAGTAAAACGCGAACAGAGCTTTTACAAGCTAGCTTATTTAAAACCGAAGGAAAGCGAGGAAAAGAGGGAAAACTCAAACGACCCACCACGGTGATACCGGTATTACCGGTGTTGTCACACGTCGATTAACCGGTGTGAAAATTTCCTCACCGTCACAACCGATGTGTGCGCACTTCCGCTTTGTGTAAATGTTTACACAGCAAACTGGATGAGGAGGAGAAGAATTGTTGAATAAAGTCTTTACTTTTGTTTTCTTTGCGCACAAAAATTATTCTCGTAGCTTCGTAAAATTACGGTTGAACTACTGATGTCACATGGACATTTTACTGATGTCCTTGCTACATTTCTGGACCTTGATTGTGGTAGTAGCCTTGCTGGGATGGTCAAAGAGCTCTCGGATCTCAAAAATATCTTAATTCATGTTCGGGAGATGAACGAAGGTCTTACGGGTGTGGAACGACATGAGGGTGAGTAATTAATGACAGAATTTTTATTTTTGGGTGAACTATCCCTTTAAGTATAAATTTTTTTACATTTTTTTTTATTATTTTGAATTTAAAACTTTAGACTGCAGAAGAGAAATATTGTAATGCTTTAAAATAAGGTTCAATTTTTCAACATTAGTTAACCTACATTAGTTAACATGAATTTGATGAGCATTTATTAATCTTATACATTATTCAAATCAAAAGTTTTATCTAATAATATTATTGAATGGATTTGAGATAAAATTAGCTAACAATGCTAAATTAATGTTAACAAATATACACTGTAGGAAATGTTTTTCTCATTTTTAGTTAATGCATTAACTAACTTTAACTAATAGGATGCTATTGTAAAGTGATACCGAATTGTTTGACTTTTTTTTTTTTTTTGTATTTCAGCATCAGTTTTTATTTAAAATTTCTCACAAAGTGAAATGCTTACATATCTTTTTCCCAAGCAAAAAAGCGATGCTTGGCAGCATGTGCTGTGTAAGTGTCATCTTTCAATTCAGTCTGTTACAATAAATTGAAACACACACATATAAACGGCGATACTTGGATCAAAACTGATTGAGAAAAACAAGTGAATGAAGACAGATGGCAATACCAGGGGTTTCCAGTGCATTATTCTGATAACTGTGGCTTAGTTGTTGATTGTTAACTTCAGTGTGTGTGTGTGCGTGCGTGTGTGTGTGTGTGTCTATGTGTATGTGTATGTGGTTTCCTCTTACCGGAATCTGGCAAGCGAGAGTGCTGTGTGTGTGCGTGTGTGTGTATGGATGTGTTTGAAAAGAGAGTCATTACCTGCTTGAAATTCTGCACCTTGACCCTAGATCCTTCCTTTCCTTTAGCCTTGTGTGTGTGTGTGTGTGTGTGTGTGTGTGTGTGTGTGTGTGTGTGTGTGTGTGTGTGTGTGTGTTGAACAGTGGTTCAGCTGTAACTCCTCCTTTTTAAGCATTTAAAAGAGGGAGGTCTGAGGGCAGTTAATATCTGTAAACCAGTGGAAGTCGCTCCTGGCAGGTGAAGAGGGAGTTTGAGCTTTTGAATTTGGCATGCTGTTGGATTCAGTGCAGGAGATGATAGCTGAGGTTCTTTAAGTCTGGAGCATTTGACTTGGTGTAGACGACAGCGAGGGATGAGCTGTGAATGCGGGTGAGTAAACGACTGGTCGTGAGCGTTTCCCCTCAGGCTAGAGAGAAACGGAGAGCAGCAAAAGTTTCTTTATAGCTGCATGACTGGTTTCGCTGAGAGAGGGTTCATGTGTGTGTTCAGATGAGGTATAGGCTGATGTGATTCAAGTGGCTTTCAAAGTTCGTTGTTGTAAATGCAGTGAGGCATCAGAATGGACCTTTACATCAAGCGTGTTTATATTCAAACAGACACACACACACACACACACACACACACACACACACTCACACTCACTCTTGAATAGTTAACAAATGGACATAAACATTAGGGTAGGTTAGAGTAAATATTTGCATAAAATTATTTTTAGATGCTGTTGCGGAAGACAATTTCTAAATATTAAATGGTGTTAGAATATGATATTTAATGTTTTATAATAATATTTATATTATTCAGTAACAAAATAATATGCTTTTTGCTTTCTCATTTTATGCTTAATACTAAAAATTTCTCTTTATATTATGTGGAGGCGTCACACTGCAGGACTAAGTAAATGAACACTGAAGTAC
Source organism: Tor tambroides (assembly GCA_021397915.2). Taxonomy (NCBI): domain Eukaryota; kingdom Metazoa; phylum Chordata; class Actinopteri; order Cypriniformes; family Cyprinidae; genus Tor; species Tor tambroides. Next base: position 43,107 of record JAFVLL020004825.1, on the reverse strand, counting down.
TCCCACATAAACATTTCGTACTTAATAGTATAGGGGGTAACCTTGAAAATGTGTTATTTACTACTTGTAATGATTTTTGTGAGGTACTCCACGTGATTGGATTGATGACAAAATTGCCAAATCTTTTTTTCTTGTCTGTCCAGTTAAATGATGAAAATATAAGAGAAAATGGCTTTATTTACGTGTCATCATCCTGTAAAATTCATTTTTAAAATGGACTACTGGACTACTGGACTGGCTCCACGCTGCACGTCACGCTTTTTTAATGCACAATATACTCAACAATACATAATACATATACATATGTAGGGTAAGCGTGGCATGTGAGTGGCGGCCAGGGGCGGGACTTTGGGCCTTGTGCCCGCCTTTGCCTCTCCTTGATGGCTCGTCTTGGGCCTAATTTATGCCCTGCTCACAGAGGGCCCAGAGGCAGCCTTACAATATCTTACTCTTTATAGCTTTATTATTATTATTATTATTACTACTATTACTATTATTTCATCATTACTACTACTATTACTACCATTATTATTATTATTATTATTATCATCATCATTATTATTACTATTTGTCCTCTTCCTGATCTTCCAACTTTCCCCTCATTTCTAATTGAATCAATTACTGTTATTATTTTTTTAATTTTTTTTTTATTGTTATCTATTTATTAATATTATTGCTGCTACTATTACTATTATTACTTATCTCCCTCACCCTCCATCCTCTAATTTGTTATTAATGCTATTATTATTATTATTACTGTTATCATTACTGTTTTTTTTCTTCTTTTTTTTACTATTATGTCTGTTATACTTTATTTATTTATTGTTTATATACCCCCACCCCCAACACCCAGTCACACTTACACACACACACACACACACACACACATACATATACATCACACAAATAGCGTTGTCATGTATGTTTTGTTGACCTTGGTTTTTTTTTGTATTTGATTTGTCACCTGTAAATAGTATGTTTGTTTGCATAAAAAAAAAAAAAAAAAAAAAATTTTTTGTCTGCATTTTTAAAAGCAGACAAAATATGCAGTGATGCAATGTCTTGCATCAGAGTTGTCTGCATCAAAATACTCCACCATCAGAAGATGGATAACACGGAATGTGGTGGTGGAACTGTGGGAGTTGTATTTATCACACTGGACAGGCCTGGCATCACTTCATCCCACTGTTTATAAACTGAAGCATGAGCTTTCCTGAACAGAAACACACACACACACACACACACACACACACACACACAAACATCACAAGCCAGCAGTCTCTTTATTATCAAGTCCAAACTTCATGTGTATGATGCAAACGTTCATCTGATAAAAGGCAACTTTGACTGCAGACAATCACTGTTATTTTTTGAAATGCTGTTTATGGTGCTGTGAGATATTTTAAGTCAATGATCAGTCCTTCTCTAGTCTTCTCCCTAAGGCCCAGTCTCATTTTGTGGTTGACTACACTAATAGAATTAAACTCTTCAGAACATGGCTATCAGATCACTGCCCTTTTCTGTGATGTCTTCAAAGGCCAAAACACTCAAGACTCTTTAAATTAAATGAAAACACTGCATGAGAAGCCTGTCTCTGTCTCTCTCTCTCTGTTTTCCTCTTTTATTTTTTTGTCACACTTGTCACAAAATATATTAATGTCATTGCCTTGGTTAACAAATCATAAAACCAAGTGGCATTTATTTTAAAATTCTGTCTTTAATTACTCACCCTCAAGTTGTTTCAAACCCGTAAGAACTTGTTCATCTTCGGAACACAAATTAACCTGTTAACCCGCACCAGGGTGATCTCGCACCGAACACTCTTTGTTTGCACATGTCATTGTTTAGGAATAGAATAAATGAAACGGGACAAAGTTAATCTTGACAAACTATATATCATTCTGAAGGTCTAAGCCTCTAGCATCGACGATTGATCGCTGTTTTTCGATGGAAAGCTTATAAGGAATGTATTTGCTAAATTTTTCTAAGTAGTACACATCAAAACATCCATAATAAAAAAGCAGTACGTACTGTTATCATTGTAATAACGCGTCACAAACGCGTCCACTGCTGAAATCCCGGTTTAGTTAGAGAGGTAAGGGTCCACAGAACAACATCAAATAGAACACTTTTAATCCAGCGAAACAATAACGCTGTAATATGGATGGATATTCCTTTGTTTACGTTTCATTTCTTCGGGAGAGTTATTGTTTGTGTCCGTTATGGAATAAATTACGCTCAAAAACAGCGTCTTGGTGGAAAAACAACAACATGGTTTTGTAGCAGGCAGTGTCACAAACAATGAGACCATCCACTGAAAAAAAAGTCACAGATCTGTGGAATATTGTTTATTTTAATTCTCGCGCTCTCTCGTGACAGCGCGTGACGCACGCTGTGACGCAGCTGTCATCTGACGGGGGCGTAACTTAGCGATCGCCTTTTTGCACAAATAAGTATTTTTCTTTTTTTTTCTTCAACATTTTTCATATATGTGTGTGTGTGTGTGTGTGTGTGTTTTGGGAAACGTGGCTGTATCTGCGTTATTACCATCTCTATGAACGCACATTAGCGTGTGATTACCGACTGTATGACAGCTGTCAACGATCAGCTATTATTGAATATATAGCCCATCTGTATTGATTTGCCCATCAGCGTGTGATTACTGACTGCAATCAGTGTGAATGTCTGGCAATATCAGTGTGTGTCTGGCAATCAGAGTATGTACTTGAGTATGTACTACATACAAAGCCTTTTTTTTCTATTTTTTTTTCCCCTTTTTTATTACTCAAATAATTCTTTTTGTATTTTTTTTAGTGCTCAAATAAATCACTTATATGGTGTCTAAAATTCTGTCTATTATTTTATTATTGAAAAACTATGCAGGACGCAATTACCTCCACCCTCCACCTGGCTCTTACCCACCTAGAAAATAAAGACTCCCATGTTAGAATGCTGTTCATTGACTTCAGCTCAGCATTCAACACAATAATCTCACAACAGCTCATAAATAAACTAAACCTGCTGGGCCTTAACAATTCCCTTTGCAATTGGATCCTGGACTTTCTAACCGGAAGACCTCAGTCAGTCCGTGTCGGCCACAACACCTCAAGCACTACCACACTGAGCACAGGTGCCCCACAAGGCTGTGTGCTCAGCCCGCTGCCCTTCATGCTGCTGACCCATGACTGCACTGCCAAGTTCAGCTCCAACCACATCATCAAGTTTGCTGAAGACACAACTGTGGTAGGTCTCATCAGCAACAACGATGAAAGGAAGTGGTACAGCTGGCTGAATGGTGTGGAACTAACAATCTGTCCCTCAATGTGGAGAAGACAAAGTAGGTTGTGTTGGACTTCAGGAGAAACTCCGTTGACAGCAGCACTAAATTTCTGGGGGAGCACATTACAGAGGATCTCACCTGGACCACCAACACCATGTCACTCTCCAAAAAGGCACAACAGCGCCTCCACTTTCTCCGCCGACTGAAAAGAGCAAGTCTCCCTCCACCCATCCTCACCACATTCTACAGGGGCACCATTGAGAGTGTGCTGACCAGCTGCATCACTGTCTGCTACGGGAACTGTAGTACAGCAGACCGAAAGACACTACAGCTGACAGTGAACACAGCTGCAAAGATCATCGGTGCCCCTCTCCCCTCCATCCTGGACATTTTCCTTACACGATGCTCCAGCAAAACCAACAGCATCGTGAAGGACTCCACCCATCCCTCCCACAGTCTCTTCCAGCTCCTACCATCAGGAAGACGGTACCGGAGCATCAGAGCCCGCTCCGCCAGACTGCTCAACAGCTTTTTCCCCCAGGCTGTGAGAGCCCTGAACTCAAATCCACCCTGCCCCCCTCTGAAACCCCATGCAAACCCCTACCTCCTGAAACATGGACCCCACCCACCCCCCTTACCACACCAAAGAAAAAACTGTATGAAACTTTGTTGCAATTCGAAGTGTGCTACACACAGGTGAGTGGGCCTGTACAAACCACCTGTAGTAACACTCTCCTCCATGTGCACTAGACACTTTTCACACACTGCTGTGTGTACACAATCCCACAAAATATACGTATGTTTACATGCTCAGGCACTACAAATCATCCTGCACTGTTCCCCAGCTAGCTGCTTGACTCACAATGTTTCTCTTTGCACATGTACAGTATTTATGTGAAGCATTCGTATAGTTTGTTTAGTTTGTATTTCTTATTTTTATTTTATATATTTTATCTTTAGTTTGTATAGGGTAAACATTTATATATAGTATACTTAGTCAATATCTGTCAGTAGGTTAGTTGTGTATAGGTTTATAGTGTTTTACTTCATGGTTGTATGTCTGTATTTATGTAGCACCGTGGGCCTGTGAGGCACAACATTTCGTTCCACTGTATGTCCCCACATTTAGCGGAATGACAATAAAGCTCAACTTGAACTTGAACTTGAATATTTATAATGACTAAAATAGTTTGTCTACTTCTGCAATATATTTGGTGGTTGTTTTTCCTCAGAGGGACTAATATTCAGAAAAATGATTGCAGGAATCTCATTTTCCTTGGTATCTTCTTCAAATTTTAAATATAAACTCACATGAGACACGTGACTTTCAGCCCATTGCTTTTCTGGATTGCTCAGGACATTTTCATGTATTTGTATATGAAATAAAAAAACATTCAGTGTGGAAAAACATTTTTCAAGGCACGTCAGTGTCTATAACTTTTTATCTTTTTGAGCATTATCAACTCTGGATGATGGATAGTAAAGCCTAGAGTGTCTTCTTTCCAAAGATACCTAAATTGTGTGTGTAACACACTGTTGTCACTTTAACCATTTTAATTTAGGTAGGTCATTTTCACCTGTGAGGCCCAAAATGGGGGGTGCTGGCTAACAGGTTAAGATATTTTTGATGAAATTCAAGAGCTTTCTGACCATAGACAGCAATGCAACTGAAATGTTCTCAGGTCCAGAAAAGCAGCAAGGACAGTGATAAAATAGTCCATGTGACATCAGGGGTTCATCCGTAGTTTTACAAAGCTACGAGAATACATTTTGCGTGCAGAGAAAACAAAATAATAATACGGTTGAACCCCTGATGTCACGTGGATTATTTTACCGATGTCCTTGCTATGTTTCTGGACCTTGATCATGGTAGGACCCTTGCTGTCTATGGGAGGGTCAGAGAGCTCTCGAATTTCATCAAAAATATCTTAATTTGTGTTCTGAAGATGAACAAAGTTCTTATGGGTTTGGAACGACATGACGGTGAGTAATAATGACAGAATTTTCATTTTTGGGTGAACTATCACTTTAAGTGGAACTGACAGGATAAATGGCTAAGTAAACTAGTTCTGAATAAAGGTCTAGTGTCCCAATTGGTTTGATTTTTTTTTTTTCTCTAATGCAATGAACATGGTTTAAGTGTTTGCTTTTTGGGCCACTATACATACATGCTGAGCATGTTGTTTCCGCTGGTTTAAATTAGCACTGATATCCTGTTTTTAAAGACACAATCATAGCAAGCACAAACAGTCCAGGTGAAAGCTCATACCATACACTTATATACTATTGAACAAAAAAAAAAATCCTGTCTGGACAAGAAACTTCAGGCTAGAGGCAACCGTAACCCTTCACTGAACCCAGCTAATCTAGAGTCTCATCTGCATTCTAGAGGCTCATTTTTGGATTAGTTGATGCAGAGGTCTTAAAGCTCTAATCCGTATAATACAGCCTACCAGATCTGCAGCGCTGTCTCGTATCTGCTGTCTGAAAGTAAACTAAAGCAGATTCTAGAGCTGCATTAGATGTCTGTCAAGATTTCAGCCTGTTCTGACAAGGAAGAACACCAGGTCTTCAGGATTGTTCACCTGTTTCAAATCCCACATTCAGAGCTAACTGTGATGTGAATATTTATTAGATTGTTATACTTTTCAGACTCATGTGATCATTACATTGCTGAGAGAATAGAGAATGAAGAGCTTTAAATGAAGAGCTCATGTGACTGAACTGATTTTTTTAGTATATCTTCTCAAGGGACAATACTATAGAAATGATTAACTTTTGTAGCTTGAATAAAGATTAATCTGTATAGTTTATGAATATACAATTTATAGTTTATGTGAAGATTGTTTTAAAATCACTTAAATTAAATGTTGTATATTTCAGAGCTTATTAAATGTTAAAAAATAATGGCTTTCAATTATACTGTAATGTTGAATGGCTATAATTAATAGGTAAAAAATGGATTTAATACAGGCACCAGTAGCAGGACAAATTAAAAACATTGTAAATATGTTTAGTCATTGTAGTAGTAATAACTGGCTGTTTTTGCAAAAAGAGTTTCATGGCTGGTAAAAAAAAAATTTTTGGCCGGTAAATTTTATCATGTCACCGGCCATTGGCAGTTGTGGCAAAAAGTTAGTTTTAGGCCCTGTATATATATATATGTGTGTGTGTGTGTGTGTGTGTGTGTGTGTGTGTATATATATATATATATATATATACAGTACTGTGCAAAATTTTTAGGCTACTAGTATTTTCACCAGCTAAAAAATGGTTTTAAGTCAGTTATTTCTATCTTTTGCTGTAGTGTGTCAGTAGGAAATATCAGTATACATTTCCAAACGTTCATTTTGCCATTAATTGTAATAATCCAGTGAGATTTTTGTTTGCACAAGGAGTCTGACAACAGCCAGTGCTCCACACAGAGATCTGATCTGATCTGATCATCATCCAGTCTGTCTGGAATGACATGAATAAACAGAACAAACTGAGACAGACTAAATCTAGAAGAACTGTGGCAATGTCTTCAAGATGCTTCAAGAGAACTACCTGCAAAGCTACAGTACTGTTAAAAGTTGTGTAAAAATGTAAAATGAGAATGTGTATAATGAGAATGCAATAAAGCATGTCATAAATAGATTTTTTCACCATCAATTAACTTCTATTAATTAAATTAAACTAAAACTAGTCATTCTTACGTTTAAATCAGCTGCCCTAGGTGCACTTGCTTATAGTTTTCAGGAGCTTTGCACAGGTAGGTCTCTTGAAGCATCTTGAAGACATTGCTGATTCGTCTGGATTTAGTCAGTCTCAGTCTGTTCTGTTTCTTCATGTCATTTATGAACAGACTGGATGATGAAGTGGATCGGAACCTCTGTGTGGAGCACTGGCCATTGTCAAATCTTTGTTGCAGACAAAAAAGTCTCCTGGATTATTTCCACAGTATGTAAAAGGAATGTTTGGAATGTATACTGATATTTCCTACTGACACACTACAGCAAAAGATAGAAATAACTGACTTAAAACACCATTTTTTAGCTGCTGAAAATACTAGTAGCCTAAAACTTTTGCACAGTGCTGTGTGTATATATATATATATATATATATATATATACACACACTGCTCAGAAAAATTAAAGGAACACTTTGAAAACACATCAGATCTCAATGGGGGAAAAATATCATGCTGGATATCTATACTGATATGGACTGGGTAATGTGTTAGGAATGAAAGGATGCCACATCGTTTGATGGAAATGGAAATGATCAACCTACAGAGGTCCGAATTCAAAGACCCTGAAAATCAAAGTGAAAAAAAATGTAGCAGGCTAGTCCATTTTGCTGAAATTTCATTGCAGCAACTCAAAATGGTACTCAGTAGTTTGTATGGCCCCCTCGTGCTTGTCTGCATGCCTGACAACATCGGGGCATGCTCCTAATGAGACGACGGATGGTGTCCTGGGGTTTTTCCTCCCAGATCTGGACCAGGCCATCACTGAGCTCCTGGACAGTCTGAGGTGCAACCTGGCGGCGTCGGATGGACCGAAACATAATGTCCCAGAGGTGTTCTATTGGATTTAGATCAGGCAAGCGTGGGGGCCATTCAATGGTGTCAATTCCTTCCTTCTCCAGGAACTGCCCCCGTGCACCACGAGGAACCCAGGACCCACTGCACCAGCGTAGGGTCTGACATTGGGTCCAAGGATTTCATCCTGATACCTGTTGGCAGTCAGGGTGCCATTGTCTAGTCTATAGAGGTCTGTGCGTCCCTCCATGGATATGCGTCCCAAGACCATCGCTGACCCACCACCAAAACGGTCATGCTGAGCGTTGTTACAGGCAGCATAATGTTCTCCACAGCTTCTCCAGACCCTTTCATGTCTGTCACATGTGCTCAGAGTGAAGCTGCTCTCATCTGTGAAAAGCACAGGGTGCCAGTGGCGGACCTGCCAATTCTGGTGTTCAATGGCAAATGCAAATCAAGCTCCATGATGCCGGGCAGTGGGCACAGGGCCCCGTAGAGGACGTCAGGCCTTCAGGCCATCCTTATGAAGTCTGTTTCTGATTGTTTGGTCAGAGACATTGACATCAGTGGCCTGCTGGACGTCATTCTGTAGGGCTCTGGCAGTGCTCATCCTGTTCCTCCTTGCACAAAGGAGCAGATACAGGTCCTGCTGATGGGTTAAGGACCTTCTATGGCCCTATCTAGCTCTCCTAGAGTAACTGCCTGTCTCCTGGATCTCTTCCATGCTCTTGAGACTGTGCTGGGAGACACAGCAACCTTCTGGCAATGGCACGTATTGATGTGCCATCCTGGAGGAGTTGGACTGCCTGTGCAACCTCTTTAGGATCCATGTATCGCCCCATGCTACCAGTAGTGACAGTGACCCTAGCCAAATGCAAAACTAGTGAAAAACAGTCAGAAAAGATGAGTAGGGAAAAAAATGTCAGTGGCCTCTACCTGTAAAACCATTCCTGTTTTGGGTGTTGTCTCATTGTGTGTATATGTGTGTATATATATATATATATATATATATATATATAATGCATGTATATATGTATGTATGTATGTGTATATATATGTGTATGTATATGTATATATATTTGTGTGTGTATATATATATATATATATATATATATATATATATATATATATATATATATATATATATGTGTATGTATATATGTATGTATATATGTATGTATGTGTGTATGTATATATGTATATGTGTGTATATGTATATATGTGTGTGTGTGTATATATATATATATATATATGTATATGTATAATATATTATTATGTTAAATTATTCTCTCTTTGTCCCTTTCTCTGTAGTGCTGTTGCATGAGGAGGTGGTGCGTCTGCAAGAGGAGGTGTCAGTGCTGAAGCAGGTCAGGGAGATGTTGAATCGTGAGCTGGAGGAGACAGGAGGAGGCTGCTCTGTAGAGCTGCTGTCTGTCTCACAGCTCCGCGTGCAGCTAACACAGAAGGAGCAGGAGCTGGACAGAGCAAAGGAGGCATTACAAGGTAGGAAATGAATACCATGAGCCTGACCCTTCACCCTCAGCTCTCAGTCAGCGCTAGACCTGTCATTTTAAAAATAAACAACAGACTTACAAGCCCAAACCCCTTGCTCAGTGAAAACAAATGCGGTGCTAATAAATATTATGGAGCGAGTGCTGGATTAATTTATTGATTTCATTCATTAATTAGTAATGGATTTGTTTTTGTGTCATTTACAATAATTGACTTATTTTATACTTATTATATACCTCATATGTTTATACGGGTCTCAGACAAGTGATTTGATCCAGTATCATAAACACTTTTGAGGACTCCATCATTTCAAATCTGCCAAGACTGAAATTCCTTGAAACGATCTCTCCTCCTCCTCCTTTATTTTGTTCTGTGGCTCATTTTTCAGGTCTGGAGCTGCGAAATGCAAAAGTAATCAGAACAGCACTGACCACAAAACTTGCGTAATATTCTCCATGTTTAGGTGTCGAGGGATTCTGCTCTCCTTGGTCTGACTTTGTCTTGAAATCCGCTTTCTCCTGTGACCCTCAAAGCTCAGTGTGAGAGTAATGCTGGACTAGATGTTCTTGTGTTTCACTTGCTAGACCAGGGAGAGGTAAACTGTTATCCTGAACATCAGTTGCACTTAAACAGCTTGCATTGTGGGTGTCTTCTGTGCTCATTTGAACAGTAACTTTACCCTTTGCTGACTTTGTGTGTGTGTATACAGTGTATGTGTAGCAAAAAAGCCTTCTCATATCACCCTCTGCAATATTTGGCAATCACTAATGAAAATCGTCAATTTGAAACAACCATTGTACATTTCTGCTAAAGAACTCCGTTTCAGCAAAAGATGGAAAGATAAAGGAAACTCAAATAACTAATAATGTGATTTGTGTGTGAGCTAATGGAAAAGGAACATCCAATATTTAATTAAACACAGTTTGGGGGGGAATTGAAGAGCTCTTGATCTTCCTGGATTTACTGATCTGAATGTTCACTGCTATTCACAATCTCCCTCCCTCCTACCAGGTGTTCCTGTGTGTGTGCATGCACAAGTGTGTAAAAGGCTTTTTGTGCATGCCGTTTGGCTCCTGTATAATGAGTCTTTAAGTGGTGGGTGAATGGACTCAATGTCCTTGGAAAAGACGAGCTGCAATTTGCAAGTCAGAGCAGAGGCTACAAACAACCTAAAACAGTCAATTACTGCCTCTGTTATCACACAGTATTAACCACAGCCAGCTGGAGAGAGAGACACCCTGGAAAAGGAAAAAGAAGGAGCGAGAGACAGAGAGAGAGGGACTGGTGTGTGAAAATGGACATCTTGGACATCAAGAGAATGATAGTAATGTGTAAATGGGAACGGTTACATGCAAATTAAACTGTATTATGTATTTAAACTGATGGAGACCACAATCCAAAAAGCACATGAAAATTATTTCAAATGCAGAGCATTTTTAAGGTGTAATATTACTACATATAACTGCACTGACAGGTGAATCTCTCTAAGCTCTTTGTGAATATGATTTTCATTTGTACTATTTAAAGCAGAGCAGAAGGTTGATTTTCAAGGTTGTGAAGCACTTCTGATTTGTCAGGGCAAGACTAGCAGAGAAGCACAGAACCTTTATAAAACAACATTTAGACTGTAAAATACATTGCAATGTTAAAATGAGTATTTTCAATTTCCGTAGAGAGAATAATTATTGCTTATTTTGTTTTCTCTTTTTTATTTTGGTTTGTTTTCTTTAATTATTGGTGCTTGCTAAATATCAGCTAAGGATTGCTGTTGCTTATACTCAGGGTTAGGATTTGTTATAAACTCGTAACTCTGTGTATTAAACCTTGGAGTTTGTGCTACTGACATAAATGATACCTATAATCATGTGGCTTGAGGAAGTACACTACCTTTCAAATGTCTGGTGTGAATTTTCATTATTCTAGTCTTCAGTGTCACATGATTCATAAGAAATCAGTTGTGCTGCTATTTATTTTATTTTACTTTACTTTAGTCAACATTTGAAGTCAATCAAAACCCATCAAAACATCAAAGTTGTCCTAAAACAAAAACAATCAGGACAACTTTGATGAACTTTTTTGATCCACTTCAAATTTTGACTGCTTTTATTTTATTTTATTTTATTCCATAAGCTCTTAGAAGCACCAGTAACCTGTAAGTTCTTGTAACCAGAAAGACCTATTATATATAATGTTTCTTTGTCTCTCTTTTTCCCCTAGCAATGAAGGCAGACAGGAAGCGTTTGAGGTTGGAGAGAACTGATCTCGTGAATCAGATGCAGCAGCTCTACACAACACTGGAGAGCCGTGAGGAGCAGCTACGAGACTTCATACGCAACTATGAGCAACACCGAAAAGTATTTTACCCACATACAAGCATATCTCATGCATTCATACTAGCACAACTTTAAACATGCCTAAATTCCCGCTTACACACATGCTTCAGTATTCAAACACACACTTCTCATTTATGTGTTGCAGGAGAGTGAGGATGCAGTGAGAGTTCTGGCAAGGGAAAAAGATTTGTTAGAACGGGAGAAGTGGGACCTACGCCGACAAACCAAAGAGGCCTCTGAACATGCAAGTGCGCTCCGATCTGCACTGGACCTGAAAGAGAACAGGATCAAGGAGCTGGAAGCTGAACTGACTATGGTGAGATACACAGAGTTTAGAAAAGCAGGCTATCCTACTTTTTGTCTTTTAAGTGGATGAGTGAGTCTAGAGATATTTGAAGTCTTCGTCTTGTTTAAGTACGTCGTCTTGTGTCTTCAAACAATCTGTCAACTGAGTAGCTCAAAAATGTCAGTGTTGAGTTGTTTGTGTGTGTGCGTGTGTGCTTTTGTTTATGTGTGTGTTTCTTTAACAGATGAGTAACTTTATGGCTCAGAAACTAGAGAGTCGCGTGTTTGTTCGATCTCCAGAAAGACCAGCCTCACCCAAAACAGTGTCGGTAAGATCAGCCAGGCCTGTCACTCAACCCCAAGTCCTTCTTTGATTGGCCTGCAGTGTTGACTCCCCATCTGATATGCACAGTTTGATTGGTTGCACGTGTATTTTGTTTTGAGAACAAACTCATTGCGGAAAAAGCATGTGCAGTTCTGTTCCTTCACTGTAAGCGTGAATGTTCTTCTCTGCATGCTAGTTTGGGAGAATGTTTAGGAGCTGGGGAGCCGTTCTAAACCAATGATAATGGATAATGTGGTGGTGGTGTTCTTTTTGGCTTATTTTCTGGCATGACTGTGGCTTGAAATGATTTTGAACTAGGCCCAACATGGAATCTGCCCAGTTTTCAGCATTTTCTGCACCGATATATCTATATATATATATAAACACTTCAAAAGTTTGGGATCAGTAAGCTTTATTTATGTTTTGTGTATGTATATGATATGTTATGTTTTGTAATTTTGTGAAATATTATTGAAATTTAAAGTAGCAGTCTTCTATTTTAATATACTTTAAAATATAATTTATTCCTGTGAAGCAAAGCTGAATTTTTAGCATCATTACTTTAGTCTTAAGTGTCACATGATCCTTCAGAAATCATTCTTATATGCTGATATATAATCATTGTTGGAAACAATTGTGCTGCTTAATATTTTTGGGACCTGTGATACATTTTTCAGATTTCTTTGACAAATAAAAAGTAAAAGAACAATAAAAAAACTGTTTTTTTCAAATAGATATTTTATGTTACAATATACACTATTGTTCAAAAGTTTGGGGTCAGTGAGTTTTTTTCTTTCCTTTTTTTGAAAGAATTCAGCAAGGATGTATTAAATGGATAAAAAGTGATAGTAAAGACTTACATTGTTAGAAAAGATTTCTATTTTGAATAAATGCTTTTCTTCTTAACTTTTTATTCAGCAAAGAATGAAAGAAAAAATAATCACAGGTTCCAAAAAATATTAAGCAGCATAAAAGTTTCAACACTGATAATAAATCAGCTTATTAGAATGATTTCTGAAGGATCATGTGACACTGAAGACTGGAGTAATGATGCTGAAAATTCAGCGCTGTGTCACAGAAATAAATTACATTTTAAAGTATATTAAAATAGGAAACCAATATTAGAAATTGCAATAATATTTCACAATATTACTGTATAGCCTTGATGAGCATAAGAGACATTAAAAAAACTTACTGATCCCAAACTTTTGAACGGCAATATATATGTGTATATATATAGGTCAAAAAAATGTAAGAACACTGAGAATGAAAGTGGGGAAGAAGGCATATGAAAATTTTGATGGTTGAATTTCAGACATTTATAATATTTTCTGCCGAATTCTGTGAATGCAGATTCTGTGTGGGCCTATTAATAGCTTTAGCTCCAGACTGGGACTACTGTTAAGTGTTTGGAGCGGTTATTCTGGGCAGTACTACACTTTCATTTTCACATGTTTTACATTTGTTTACAACACTGTCTCTGGACAAGGAAGCGGACCGTATTGAATTAAATCTATTTGTGTGTTCCAGGCAAAACAGTCTTTGGCTACTCTCACTAAGGATGTTCCTAAGCGACACTCGCTAGCCATGCCCACAGAGACTGTCGTCAACGGCAACCAAGAGTGGGCGATGCATGCAGAGCTTCCTCTGACTGCAGCGATACGACAGAGTCAACAAAACCTTTACCACTCAATGGACAGACAGGGTATACACACACACACACACACACACACACACACACACATTACAGTTACAGCAATGGCCTGTCCGTTTAAAGATCTGAACCACAAAGCTGAAAATGACTTATGTTAAATGAATTAAAATCAGCTTCCTAATTCTCCTGATGTTTGTGTCTGTTAGTACTGAAAGCATCTCCGTGTGTGTGCGATGCTGACGGCATCAGCATGATGTCATCAGCCGCAGCCAGGATCAGTCCTTGTCACTCTAAACAACCGTCAGTCATCTCGGATGCATCAGTGATGGAGGGAGAGAGATCCTCAACGCCATCAGATTCACCAAGACACAGAACACACTCCCTCTGCAATGTAAGACACACACACACACACACACACACACACACAGCATTCCACTCACTCTGACACTCTTTGCATTGCAAAACACTTACACAAATGCACAAATATAGTACAGTCATGTGGCATGGTACTGTTTACCTGACACCTAAACCTCAATACATTTACATGTACTCATTTAGCACTCTTTTATCCAAAGAGACTTACAAATGAGAAACATATCTAACAATTTGTCACAGAGTCAACAATATTCATAGTATACTATATTAAACGATATAAGATTATTAAATGGCTAGATAAGGAAACTTGCTAGAGCCGAGGTAAAATGCTGAAGTTTTCTGTAATATATATCATTATCTTGGTTTTGGTAAGGCTGTGAAGTGCTTTGAAGAAGAGGTGCACATAAAAGTGCACAAAATACTGATGTATTTTCACTGTATTTTCAATCAACGATTGTAAATATGGTGTTACCATAACTATTGTTGCATGCATAGTGCTAATATTCTTTAATTGGTTAAAATTTAAGTAACACTTTGTCTGCAATAACAACAACAACAAAAACAATATTGGACTATATTATTATTATTATTATTATTATTATTATTATTATGATTATTCATTTAATAATTCTAATTCTATTCATTAAATATTGCAATTAACTGTAATTTAAAATTATAATAATGTTATTATTGTTACTGTAATTAAAAATGCTGTTACATACATGGTCTCTAATATTATTTCCTTGATTAAGTTTTAAGTAAAAAATTGTCTGCAATGACAAAATATCAAAAACAATATAGGGATTATTATTATTCAAATTGTAATAATTACTAAATAATTAAATATTGTAATTTATATGAATCTAAAATTTTAGCAATATTATTATTATTATTATTATTATTGCTATTATTAAAAATGTATTGCATTACACATGTGGTTTCTAATATTATTTCTTTAGTGAAATTTAAGTAAAACAATTTGTCTGCAATAACAAAATAACAAAAAAGGGACTTGTAAAAATAATAGTAATAATAATAATAAACTGCATTTAAACTGTTTTTAAAAGATTTTAAACCACAGCAGAGCACTCGCCACATTTCACATCTTGAGTGGTATTCTGATTCTTTAGCTGTTATTGTGCTTTGAGATTAAGATATACGACAACCTTCATGTGCATTGTGCCATGATACAGAATAGTTTCTCTGCTAATTTTTGATGCATCACTTCTGTTGCTTATTATTTCTTTCTTTGTCCCTGTCTCCAGTCTCTAGAGGATCTAGAGGAGCAGAGACGCAGAAAGAAGAAAGAGAGGATGGGTCTGGGCTCTCTGTCGAGGGTGTTCGGTCGAGGAAAGCAAAGAAAGTCTCTGGACCCCACTCTGTTTGATGGTACTAACACACCTGACTACTACATAGAGGAGGATGCTGACTGGTGATGCTGCTGAGAGCCCCCGTACTCGTTTCTGTGTGTGTGCCTCTATCGCTGCCATCTTTATGAGCACAAGCTGACTGTACAATGATTCCAAAATGTGCCGCAGTAGACCCAAACCTGCCCAGAGTTTGTGTGTGTGTGTTCATTTTATACCAACTTTAGCATTTCACTGGAAACTTGAAGGACTGCTGAATGTGTAAATAACAGTCATTGTGCACTCAGTGCTTGTAAGTGTTTCCAGATGCCTTTTATATCATTTAACACTCATTGTCTCAGCTGTTTTTAAACCTGTGTGTTAAACATATTGATGGAGCTCTCCTGTCGGAAGCTAGCAGGATCCTGAGCGTGTATGAAAACCCAAAAAAGGACATTTGCTATTTCACACTGTGATCTAAAAGATATCTGTTCATCTAACTGCAGCATATTCTGCTATTTGGACATTTGATGTAGTCTGTGACTTTTAGTGAGCAGTGGCTCGTCCTGCCTTTCTCACAGGAGAGTTTATAACCACCGTTACACACACTAACTCTGACAACTGCCTTCACAACAACATTAACCAGGAGGCAAAAACTGATCTGAGAACAGTGTGGCAGAACAAAACCCAGATCAGCTGTTATAAAAAAAAAATTAGGATAGTTGTCATGGAAATGATTACTGTACCTTTAATAAAGCAGGGTATGACATAGAGCTCCACAGTAGTTTCCCATGTTGCTTTGCAAGCGGGGACTGGATTACCTTTACTCTACAGGGCCTTTCACCAATCAACTTTGTATTTATAGTCTATTATTTTTATTTTTCTGAAATCAATGCTAGCTATCATTCAGTGGCAGATTCTTACCATTGTGTACATTTCAATATTGCACTGACATGAAATGAAGAAATAAATGAGTTTTCAGAGCATGTAGTGTGTTCTTCATCAGCTGGAGATGGAGAGACGGCTCTCGTTTTCCCTGCTGCGTTTGGCTCAGGCTGGTGCTGAATAGCATGGAACTCTAAATGGCATGGAAATGAAAATGGTAATAAGTTATATAACTACAGACTATTTTGAAATAAAATCAAAAACACTGAACTGTGTGTGGCTGAGTTCTTTGCTCTTTTTAATTGTGTTTTGGCACTTCGCCTCCCTGAGCTTGTCTTTGGCTACTGCCTGGTCTTCAGGTAGTAGAGAGCGTGTGATTGTAATTAACTAACTCATTACTAAATATCTTTAACCACATGGGGCATTTATATGTATGTGTGTGGTTGTTTAATCCATTCGTCCTTTTTATCTGTCTTTGTGGGGCTCTCAAAGTCATTTTGGCACAGGATGAATTCTTGAATTCATTGTTTTTCTCTGCAGTGGCTCATTAGCTCCTGGTGATGTGCAAACCCCACAATCCTGATAATGAAGCTCTTTTAGAGAAGGAGGAAAAAAATGTTTAATATAAACAGTTTGTGTAGATGAGTTGAAAGCAGTATAAAGACAAGCTGTTCTTGTCACTTAGCAGAAGCCATCTGTTTTGTTAGTTATTTTACAACCTCTGGACCCAAACACTTAAGACTGATTCTAAGAAAGCAGTGTTTTGCTTTTCGAAACAACCCTATTATCAACCAATTATAGGCACTTGGGTTGATTGCAGTTTTTGAAGGCGGTTTAGTGCTGCCGTCTACTGGTGAAATTATTGGTTCGTGCACAGAAGACGCTTTAACAGACGCTTTAGTGATGTAAAAGGGAAAAATGTGTGTCCCAGGACATTTATCTAACTTCTTATCTCTGAATTAATATATTTTGTGTTTATGGTACCGTAAAGTTGTCTTCACCTGAGAAAACACGGTGGTTTAGCTCATAAATTACAGAAAACAAACTCGCATTAAGTTCCCCTCTCCCGTCATCCACCAATCTAGACTCCGACAGTTTATCAAGCCCCGCCCGCCTCAGTGTGAGCCAATCAGAATGCGAGGAGCATCTGGATCGTCTTCAGCAGGTGGAGCTGGCGCGGACGGCCCCCATGTCCCGTTGGCGTGCAGGAACCGTGCAGGCGTGGCTGGAGGTGATCATGGCCATGCCGATGTACATACGGGCCTGTGCAGACAACGTTAAAAGTGGGAAGGTAGACGTGACCTTGGCAATATGATGCTACATAAACACTTGTCTACACCAGTCTATAAAATTATACACTAAAATACATAGATCCTATTAGCTCTGAATGCTTTGGGCTATTTAAACAAGCAGTGTTTGTGAATGTTAGAATAAAACATTAATCTCTGTTTGTGTTTTGTTAGGTCTTGTTAGTTCTTACGGATGAGGACCTGGAGTTTGTTTTAGGTATCAGTAATTCAATGCACCGCAGGAAACTCCGTCTGGCCATTGAAGACTACAGGGACACAGAATCAGGACATGGGTGGGAAACACATCATAAGACATAAAAAAAGGAACAGAAAAATAATTTCATAGAGAGCACCCCTACAGTTTAAATAAATAAATACAATAAAATAAAAATCAAGATTAGTTCAAGTTGTAAAATGGTTATGGGATAGTTCACCCCAAAATTCTGTCATCATTTACTTACTCTCATGTTGTTCCAAACCCATAAGGCTTTGAATAATATTCAAAACACTATTTATTTTTAGAATATATTCAGAACACAAGATATTTTTAATGAAACATAAGAGGTTTCTTCTGTCCCTCTATTAAAATTCCAGGTAACCAAAATGTAGACAATCCAAAAAGTTCATAAAGGCATCATAAAATCAATCCATATGAATCAAATAGTTTAAATCAAGTCTAGTGAGATCAGATATGATCCTTTTTTTTGATGAACAGATTTGAAGGTGTGTAAAAATTAACAGAAATTTTGATTTTTGGGTGAACTATATTAAGGTCAAGTGATGTGACTCCCCGAAAACTTAATTCTATTTATCTTATTAATGGCATCCCAATATAATGTTATTAATAATTCATGATATTTGTGAAAAACATATCCTTAAAAATATATTTAAATTTAAAAAATATTAAAAGAATATTCCAGATTAAATACAAGTTAAGCTCAGTCTGCTCCATTTGTGGCATAATGTTGATTAAAAAAAATACGCTCGCCACTTGTTTTCTTTTTCGAGTATTAAATTGCAACTTCTCTTAGTAAAAGGTATACAAAACTAGCATGAACACAAAGAGTGTATTTCTAAGAATTTATTTCTAGATTTATAAAATATTTTTCCTTTTCTTTATGTTGTTTCAGCCTTTCTAAGGCAGCTGATCTGGATCACCACTGGGTGGCTCAGGCCTGGCTGACTGATGTAGGTCTCCCTCAATATTCCCAGTTCTTCCACACTCACCTTGTGGACGGACGTCTCCTAAGTACACTCACACGCACCGACCTTGAGAAGCATCTGCATGTGTCTAAAAAAGCCCACCAGAACAGCCTGCTACTGGGAATACAGCTGCTACACACACTCAACTTTGACAAAGAGGTAAAAACACACACACACATAAACCAGAAGAACAGCATGATGGGAATTCCCACAGGCACTAAACCTTACCAAAACAGGAACAACAACCATCACAAACACACATCAGAATAGCCCAGTTTGGAAAAACATACCCTGATTGTATAAAAGTCTCTATAGTAAGTTAATGAAGCTAAACAACAGATAACCAAATACTGTTTTGCCGCAGATTTTGCAGTCCAGGCGATCAGAGTCTGAGAATCAGAACACAGACCCTGTAGTGTGGACCTGTCATCGTATCATCAAATGGATCAAAGAGATTGATCTGAAGGTACCATTGAGAGAGAACAGCAGTGCTAACAGAGAAAGTGTAGGTGTTAGTATATGGAAAACACTCAAAAGAAAAACATTTTTTCATCTAGGAATTTGCTGACAATCTTCAGAACAGTGGGGTTCATGGTGCCGTCATGGTGTTGGATCCCTCCTTCAGCTCTGACACCATGGCGGTGGCTTTATGTATTCCAAGCAACAAGCACATGGTCCGTCATCACCTGAATGAAGAGGTGAAGGCACTTGTCAGTGTAGCCAGGTAAGAGAGCAGGAGAGAGGCACTGTCTGTTAGTATTGTATTGTATGTGTCTCAGTGTTGTTGTATTGTATATGTCTCAATGAATCAATGTCTCTTTGAATATATTGTCATACAAGATCAAGAGAACACGTTATTGAAATTAAAATTTGCAACTGTGTTATTTAATGTACATGAGCTAACATGAACTAATTTTTAACAAAGAATAATAACTTGCTAATTGTAAATGTTAATGCATTAACTGTGGTTAATTCTTTTGCACTTTAATCAGTTTGAAACAGTTGTTTACTTCATACATTTTTTGTGTGTTGCTTTATTGTATTTAAATGTTTGGTTCTAAAAACGTTTTTAAACCTGTTACATTATTACAACACATTTTGAAACTTATTTCAATATGGTGATAATACCTTGATAAAATCTTCAGCAATTATCACAACATGAAAATTTGATACTATCACATGCATATTTAAGGGTAAATCGTCTTAAAGTTGTCTAACATACGGATGGCAACATCATCATCATTTACTCATACTTGTGTTGTTCCAAACCTGTATGACTGTCTTTATTCTTTGTAACATAAAAGAAGATATTTTGAAAGAATGTCTTTTTTGTTCATACAATGGAAGTCAGTGGGCTCCAGTGTTGTTCAGTTTG
This sequence comes from Tor tambroides, assembly GCA_021397915.2. NCBI lineage: Eukaryota > Metazoa > Chordata > Actinopteri > Cypriniformes > Cyprinidae > Tor > Tor tambroides. The sequence goes on along the minus strand of JAFVLL020004825.1, from coordinate 22,720 downwards.
TTCAGAATATCGTCTTTTATGTTCTGTGTGTTCCATAATTTGAAATGACACAAGGTAAATGATGGCAGAATTTTAATTTTGAGGCGAACAATTCCTTTAAATGTAGTTATGACTTTATCCTTTACATAAATCTTTGTACAACCACTATGTGCTCTCTTTTCAAGGTCTTTGCTCTTTAGTTCCTTCAAGTGTAGTTAGTAACAATGGATCCTCAGAAAGTGAAGATTTGCATTATTGCTTGAATAGTTCTTAAAAGTCAAATGTTTGTAGCACCAGTGAATAAGAAATCTGACGGATCCATTTTCTTTTCTACAGCAGCAGCTCGGTCTGAGCCCAAAGAATTTCACTGGACGAAAGTTCAGTCACCAGAACGGATCTGGGTCATTTCCAAGGAATGGACTTCAGGAGGTTTCGCTACAACGAGAGCGTTGCCCGGTTCGACATTTTTCTGCTGCTGAGCTCACCAATGTCTGAGTCGTTCTCCTGTCAAGATCACTGATGAAAAACGTGACACTTTCTTAAAGCTCCCAAATGCGGGATTTCCTTTTCTTTTTCAAGGTGAATGTTGATGAAATCTCAAAGAAAGTTCACATTTTCAGTCTCTGGACTTTCAGTTTGCCTTTGCTTTGTAGACCTTATGATGTTGTGTATGACTGTGGACTCATTTGTCTCAAAGTGAGACAATGTTAAGAATCCATTTGAAAGGGCACATACACTAAATTTATTTAACTGTTTAGATGTTTGATGAAATTATTGTCATGTGTGGGTAAGGAATGTGTGAGGATGCAGGGTGAAGTATCCTGACAATTTGTGAGAACTCCACAAAGAAAATTGTGTTAAAGTTGGATTTTTTTCACATTTAATGGGTACATTTTAGAAAACAGACTCTGATAACATTAGATTTAGTACCGCAGAATATTGTACAAAATAATGTAAAATGTTGTGTTGTACAGTACATCATTATTTAAAACAGATGATTATTTGAATTTCACGAATTTACCTGAATGAACCTTATATCCACTTTGTATGAACTGAATGAACTTTATATCCATTTCAAATTTGCCTCTACTGCTTACCCAATTGGTTCAAACCTGCTGCTTTTGAGTCCCAACTGTAATTCAACATCATGCAAATATAGCTAGTATGCTACCAACTCCAAGTTCATGCATATTGCTAAGCTGTAGCAGGGGTTAGGCTAATCATCATAGTAAATGTGCAAACATCAAAGATATGACTGTTGTACTTTTACGTGTTTATTAAGCAATTTTCTGAAGCAGCGTAAAAAGGAGGCACATTTTTATAGAGAAAAACGGGACATGTTCTCCATATAAAAATCTTCTCTCTGCATGGTACTTCTTCCCTATTTTATCCCTGGACATTTTTTTTTTAGCCCAGGACCTAATTTTTTTTCCTTCTGCGTTGTTGTGTTCTTGTTAAATAGTTGTTCCTCATATTTCTAGTATCTGATACACATCATACCTGCAATTCCCACAGTTTCCCACACAAGATTAATAAAGTACTTCATTATACTGAGAAAAATACGTAATACATGTCAGAGCACTCCTTGTTCTTTGTTTACTGTAAAAGTTACATGACGTTCCTTAACTTAAAGTTATGAGGAAGCACCTTGCCTATATGGTCAACCTTTGTCCAACATTATTAACACTGCCGGAATCACAATTGCCCATAAAGTAGTTAAATATTGTTGAGCATTTGTTCCGCTCCAGGAATTTATGTTTGGCTGAACCCTGTTTGACATATTTATGTGGGTGATGCTGGTTATTTGGTGTGCATCACCCTGACTGTAGATTGGTGTGATAAATAATGCTAGTATCTTAAAAAATGTATAAATAAGCTCAGTGTCATAAATAATCTCCATGTCATCTTCTCCACAGATCTACAGTCTTCCTACAGATTATCAGTAATTATTATGTGTGAAAAAAGACTGAAATATAAAAAGATGGACAAAAATAAGATAAAGACCTGGCATTTTAATCAGTTATGAAACTGTAAACTCTTTTAACTCATTTCAAAATAATGTTTTAATTTTCTCTGTATTATATATGGAGTTGTTATATTCATCACTGTCTGTTTCACTGGAAGTCTCTAAAGTTTTATGGACCATCAGTGTCAGGATGGGGAAGTTTTGCCACTCAGAACATATGGGCGGGGCAGGATCCCGAACAGGTCTCTTAAAGGGTTAATTCTGGACTGCAGGGACAGGAAGATGTTCATGTCTGGGAAACTCAAGGCCAAACCGCTTTAAAGAAATTCAAGTTGAGTTTCTTAAGGAATGTAGCAAATGCTCCGGTGTACGTGTGCATCATTGGATTAAAAGTGATTTCATCCAGCTTTTAAACGGGTTTGGTCTCCTAAACAGAAGGAAGGGAATTTTTCTCGGTAAGACTCATTACATTCCCAGTGAACTTGAAGTTTGACTTGTTTTCTTGGAACTTTTGTTACTGTTTACATGATTTTACATAGCGCGTTCGGTTTTAAGACGCATGTCGTGCGCAGCGTAATTTGTTGTTTTAAATGTCTTTGTATATTTAATCATATTTTCAGTTTTACGCCTTACGTTGTGATCATTCTGTTAGGAATCGTTTGCTGTTGCTATCTCTTAGTGTTTAACAGGGCGTCTGGTTATGTAAAGTTGCATTAATGTATCTAATGTTAGCGTTAAAGATATTTAACTCTTCCTTTTTCATTTTTATGTTTCCATTGACACGTATTGACGTTCAAAATATAGGCTACTACTCAGTAGATTTTCAGACGTTGATGTTTAAAGGAAAGCCAAGAAAGAAAATTTTACTTGCACTTGCCCACATATTTTTCCAAACTTGTATGACTTTTTTTTTTCTTGCGTGATACACAAAGGAGATTTTTGGCAGAAAGTTAAACATCTGACAGCCTCACAACCATTTACACTTTTTTTTTTTTTTAAACGTTTTTGGATGTTGCATAAAAACTAGATGCTCAATAAGTTAAAATCTGGAGACCTTTTGGCCATTCCACTTGCATTTCGTATTTTTAATCATAAAAAGCGTATTCTGTGTGAACTCTCCCTTGGGTGTCCTTACTGTAAATGATGACATAATTTTTGGGTGAACTATCTCTAAGTTCACTGATGCTGGAATGTGAGTGTACTTTTCTCTCTAAGATGCAGCTACCATCTGAAATAGTCTAAGCAGCAGGCTGTTGCTAGAGTTTCTGGGCCCCTGGTACACTTTGTTGCCTTGAGCGCCCTCAGCTGAACGGTGCCCCTTGTAATGTGAATTTATATGGCACTATTTATTTTTTTTCCTTGTCTAATCTGGCTACAGTGGCTTTTGTGAGAGAAGGAAATTCTTGCCATTCCCCAGTGTGGATTCACTATCATAATTTTATCTGTCTACGTGCTTAGGCGTGCTAGGTAAATTCTATGTTATGTATCTATTTCAGGCATGTACACTTACTAAACCTTGTTTATGCGTTAAGGAAATTACATTCAACAAGTCAGATGTGCCGGGATGAAATTATGTCTGTCCATGGAGACTTTAAATGCTCTGCAGGAATACAAACACAAAGCTCATGATCAACTGCCCACATTTTTCCATACACGCAGCATAACTGATGAGTCACAGCTTAAGGAAATAAATTCCATTATAAACTACCTGGCTCTACATGTACAAGATTTACACTGATCTGAGAGCATGACTTACAGTAATGTTGCTACCATGCGGAGAAATGATTAAGGGTGCGGTAAGAGTGCTTATCCCAGACCTGCCTGTACAGATAACCAGTACCAGGAGCTGTGTAGGCATGACACTGCAGAGTTATGATGAGCTTTCTTTAGTGTGTATTTGTCTATTAAACAATAACACATTGTTAGTAAAGACATTTTTGGAGTTTGGAGCTGCCCGGTTTTCACTCTAGCGTACACCTTCCAGAGCAGAGATGAAATTTCACCGAAGTCTGTGTCTGCGAAAGCAGCGAACTCTCTCACTTCACTCTTGAATCAAACTCTTTCTTCCATTTTCATGCACCTGTAACTAAAGCTCAGTTGAAGGGACACCTGATTAATCTCATGGAAGGAAGTTAGTTAAGCCTAACATGTCTACCTGTGTGTGTGCACAATAAATATGCTTTGATAAAAACCTTATCACTGCTGAAGCACAGGCTGGGTTACTGCTACACAATTTTCGCACAGGCTTTATTGAGGGACTGGGCCTGGATCTTGGACGTTGATTGATATAAGACTCTTTTATGATAGTCTGTCTGATTATTCAATCACTTTTCTGCTGATTCACCTTCATCTGATTTTCCGTTCACAGAGTGGGTCAGTGCTCCAGAAAAGACAGGGAAAATGATATTTTAGGCATTTGGACCGGCACAGGACAACAAACAACGTATCCAGAGGAGATTTGAGTCCATGGTAAGGTTTGGAAGCATGTCCTACAGCGACCAGACTCCACCCAGCCCCAGCAGGAACAGCGGCAGTAACTCTGGGGCACAGTATGCTACTGCCGCACTGGGCGTAGGCCTCATTGCTCTGGGGATAGTCATGATTGTGTGGAGCGTGGTGCCGGCAGGGTCCGGAGGGAACAGCTCCAGACCTGGCATGGATCAAGGTCAAGTTCGAGAGACCTCATCCGTGGCGTTCGTCCTAGTAGGGGGAGGAGTGGCGCTTCTGCTGCTGTCTGTGTGTCTGAGCGTACGGAACAAACAGCGGGCGGCCAGGGGACAGGAAGCCGGCAGTACACCCGCTAACACACAGGAGGAGGGGGCTACGTGAGTACATACTGTTAAATACACACCCAGGTGCAGCCACATTCTTACACAACTTACGATGATAAATAGGCCAATGACGTAACTTTTTTTGTTGTTGTCATATTAATGTATTCAAAAACACAAAAATGTAATTCACACATACAGTGACCTGAATACTCTTCAGTTTTTTTTTTTTAGTTTCTGAATTAACATTCTTTTATATTTTATAATTTTATGATGTCATATACGTCAGGTTGATGCAACTCTCCTGATATCATAATTAAAAAAGCCCTTTATTTGTTTATTAAACATTATTAAATAGTTTGAAACAGTCTTATATTACTGTTTTAGAAAAAAAGGTTTTAACAACGGCTTTGCTGCTTATTAATATTCAAAAAAATTTGTCTGCCATATTAATGTGGTCCAAACAACATGCAGGAAAACAGAAATAAGACATAAAGAGGAACCCTGCAGACCCTCATGACTGTCTGTCTCATTTTGAAGGCTGTGCACTCCAGAGGTCGCATTTGTCAGCCACATCTCATTTTTAGAAAAGTAACCATTATAAAGTTGTCTGTTAGTCCTCTTGAGGCCTAAATTATTGTATTTTCTTTCTCACTTTGGAATGTAATGGTTACTTTTCTAAAAATGATTCAACCTCGGTGACATACACAGCTGACAAATAATCTCCAGAGGACGCAACCTTTGTAATCAGACGCAGAATGTGTGTAAAGGTTTAGAAGTCTCGTCAAATATTATATAATTTGGCATGGTTGGTTCAGGTTGTAAAATGTTGTGTGGTGACTCCCAAAAAATTACTAGTATTTTGTGAATTAATAACGTTTTTATTGAAGACGTGTACATTGACATATATTTAAGGTATAAACAAAATACTCTTACACCACATGGCTTTTTAGTTTTTGAAAAAAGTCTCCTATGCTCACCAAGGCAGCGTTAATTTGATCACAACCACAGTAAAGAGTAATATTTTGTAATATTGCTACAATTTAAAATAACTGTTTTCTATTTTAATAGATTTGAAAATGTAATTTATTCCTGATGGCAAAGCTGAATTTTCAGCAGCCATTACTCCAGTCTTCAGTGTCACATGATCCTTCAGAAATCATTCTAATATGATGATTTTTTTTTTTTTTTTTTTTTTTGCTCCAAAAACATTTCTTATTATTATCAATGTTGAAAACAGTTGTTCTGCTTAATATTTTTTGTGGATACCATATGTTTTTTTAGGATTCTTTTTGTAACAATGTTTGTCACTTTTAATCAATTTAATGCATCCTTGCTGAATAAAAAGTACTAAATATCGATTAAATCCTACTTACCCCAAATGTTTTGAATGATAGTTTGAACAATAATGGCTGTGCATGGTTGTAAATGTGCATTTATTTTTGCATCTAGGATGGAGCAACTCGCTCAAAACTTCACAGTCCCTACTTACGAGGAGGTGGTAATGAGTGGCCAGTATCCCATCAATCAGTCTTCTGAGCGACACAACAGCATCACCCAGCTTCCAGCCTATGAGGAGCTAGAAGAAAATCCGCACACTGTGGAGGATGGATTCAGCCCAGCACGCAGACCTTCATCCCAAATCGACCCCAGCGCTGGAGCAGGCGGCCGAAGAAACAGCCGACCTGGGCGCAAACTGATTCCCCTTAAAATTAGGCGCATAAAATCTGACAACCTAAGAAGGAAAAGCTTAAGCGATATCCAGCATACTAACGTGTTCACCATCGAACCCCTCACACCGCCACCACAGTATGACGATGAACTCCCTCCACTTCCTACAAACACACAACAGTGAGGCGTGTTGGAGTGTGATGAAGTGTGTCTACCTACTTTAGGAATTACTGCACTGAACACTTCTCTGGACAGGACGTGCCACTATCAGCAGCACAAAGGAGGCAGTAGTATGGAAAGGTGGAGAGCCTTCATCATGTCTTCCTGTGTTGGCTGTTTATTTCCTGTTTAGCAAAAAAAAAAAAAACTGAATTAAAAAGTTGCAGCTGATTGGATTAAAACTGAACTGGATTTTTGAAAAGTGTTTACTGAACCACTGCTGGTCTTGATATAGGATGGTCTTGTTTTTGCCATCAAACTTGAAATTTAACATCCAAGCTGTCCAGACCTTTATTTCATAGGACGTCCACAAGAATTTCAGAAGAGATGTGAAACTGTAAACTGTGAATCACATCAGCACTGTTGCGTTTTTTTGCACTGATTTGTGTGTGTCGGGTGTGAGTGCATGTGATGTTTTGTACATTTTCCATGAACTTGCTTTAGTTGTTGTGTTGGCTTTAACTTTCTGTGTTTGAAAGTATGCTTGTTCTTAGTGACCTTGTTGCCGGAGTGACAAACTGTGAGGTCATCAGTATGTGTCTCTCCTCATGGTTTACGACACACAGAGGTTCTTTGACCCTCCAGCTGCCTTATATCACTCTCTCACTAACACAGCACCAGACACAGAGAATTTCTTGTCTCCCTTTTTCACTAACTTGGATACACAAACACTCAGTCTTTTCATCCCTTTATTTTTAACTTTTAATGTTGATTTGTGTGAAGACAACTGTGTTTCTCATAGGGCAGCTGTGGCATCTGCATGCTGTGAGGTTTAAACTCCCAGTCATCTGTCTGCACTTGCGTTACTGCTCTAAACACTCCAGGATTTTCACATTAAGACACACCTGTAGCTGGTTATTAATGAAATCAATGTTTCCATTTCTGGAAATTTTGCTGATGCCTCTGCATTTTAAGACAGACATTGATGGAAAAATGTTGCTGAATCTCTTGTGCTATTTAATGATATGTTGTATGTTTCTTCTGTTTATTTTTTATTTTCTATTTTGTTATATTCTGTTTATAATTGTAAGCTCGTATGGAATGAGAAATAAAAACTGTTTGACATGTGGATGTATTTGATATAGATCATTAAAAAATATGTATTTGTGTCATGAGGGATGCTAATTATGCTTAAAAATAAAGAGTGTGTGAATGAGTGACAGAGTCAGAATAAATTTTATCTTCTGGAGCAATCCCTGTATTTTAGAAAGATCAAAAGGAATAAAAAATGTTGATATGAGTCATTTTAGAAATGAAATTGTTTGATGTGTTTTAAATTTTATTCATGAAGTTTGTTACCACAATAGAATAAAATAAAGATGTGACACAAGAGAGGATTCCATTTTGGATTTTAAATGCTTAAAAAAATTATTCCATAATAAATTTCCATCCTGAATTGATGTATTCAGTTCACACCCTAACCTTCATTCAGTAAGTCAGTTCACTATAAAGAGTCATTTATTTTTGTTCATTAATTTGTTAAATGATCCTTGCCATAGAATGAGTCATTGAATCATTCATTCAACCGCTTTGGTCAATGAAGGGCGTATCCCTTCAGTGGGTCCAACCAATCAAACGCTCCTTCAGAACCGCACTCGAATGCTATTGGTTGTACTGTATCCAAGCAGGAAAGGCACAATACATTTTAGGGCTTTGGAAGTGAGAGCATTCAGTGAACAGAAAAAAGTCACATCTATAAGTAAGTTAGATTTTGGATTTAATCACTCATATGCTCAATTTGGAGGCAGATTGGTTTAAATCTACTATAGAGCTACTTTTAACCATAAAACCTGCTGCTATCGTCTAAGGCCTTGTGAGTAAGTGAGTTACAGACCTTCTGAACTGCCAGTAAACTAATGACACACACATTTTACAGTGTTGCTATTTATGTGTTTTAATATCAGCATAAACTAATTTATTTGACGCTGTATTGTGCAACAGATGTTCTTTTATTAAATAGTACAGAGATCACGTGATCTAGGCCTGTGGCCACTACAACTGTTTTGTAAGCCAAAGTAATGGAAAGTAGAAACGATTCAGCAACAGACTAAAGGATTTAAATGCTGAACACACATGCTACTATTAATAGATGTGAGAACACGGAGTAATTCAACAGTGACTTTCACCCGCACTACTGTTTTATACAGGTTTTACGATAAATGTTTAATCTCTCTAATGTTTTGATGCTGGTAGGGTAGTAAGGGAGGAGTTACTTTACCCTAGACATGAAACAACTATTATAGTTGTCGAGGAAGGGCCCTTTCTCCACATGTTTTCTGTGTGTTTTTAAGGATAAAGCAACAGGATCTGTCAGTCATAATGTCGCTCAAATAAGAGCTGGTCAGTTAGAACACACCTCGACGCACTGATTGCTTGACCTCTGACTGGGGTAAAGAGAGATTTTGTTATGGGAGGAAGGAAGAGCAGCCTAGTCTTGTCAAGATTAAATTGATATGTCCATGGGGTATGCAGAGATCCTTTCAGGAGCTGAGGTGTGAGAAGTTTCAGGAGCACATCTCCTTGAGTCCCTGTTTCCACCACAGAATAAAAAAAGGTAATTGTGACTTTTTATCTCACAGTTCTGAATTTTTTTCTGGCAGTTCTCAGTTTACATCTCACAATTCAGACTTGTTTTCTCAGAATTAAACTCAGTTCTGAGAAGCACAATTGGGAGAAAAAAGACCTTATCTCTCAATTCTGAAGTTTTTCTCAGAATTATGAGTCTACAGTATATCAGTTCTGTGTTTATGTTGAGAAAAAAAGTCGCAAAACTTTTTTTTTTTAAATTTCATGGCGAAAAATGGGCTTCCATATTAGTCCCACCAACTCTATTCTCTATTGTAGCCAGGGGTGCAGCAACTTTATCTGAAGGGGGTATGTGAAAAATTACAGCTGAGTGTGTATTTGTATATTGTTGTATTTCATTATAATGTGACGGATCTTTTGCCAATGACCAATTTGTATATTAATTTTAATTATTTATTTCTGCTAAGGCCCAAAGAACTGGCTGTGCTTTCTTATGTTATCATGGTGTAAATTTTCTGTGATTAGTAACATGATATTTATGGCTCAGATGATTGGCTCAAAAACATCTGTGCCCAGAACGGAGTGCCTATAAGCAAAGCAAATCAAGTATTTTCCAGAGGTTGTGCACAAGCTAAGCAATTGCCTTGGAGATCTTTGAGATACTTGTCTTTTATTCTGAATGTTCCCATTAAAAAAAGTGTCGCAATATTTTGATACTCAAACTTCATACTTATACTTGATACGTATTTTTCTTAGATATTGTTTTGGATATATTTATATAGGCAAAATTGGCTTTGCAGTACAGAGTCGAGCTGCTTCAGTGTTGACAAATGATAAAAGACATTTCCTGTCATTTCACTGTTTCCTACAGTGGATTTTATATCTTTTTGTTTTGTCTTATAAAGTATCCCATTACTATTTTGGGTGAAAACTTGCTGAAAAGTGCACGAAGAGAAATTGTGAGGAGTGTGTGAGTGAACTGAATAAATCAAACGAAATTGCTAACAAATTCAGACCTTTTTGCAAATCTGTTCACCGAGTGATTTATTTGCAAATAGCTTCATTAATTCTGATTTTAAACAGCAGACAGAAAACACACACAACACGCTTGCTGAAATGTTATCAGGGAAAATGATTCTCAGATTGGTTATGGTAATCTCTATTTCCAGACAAGTATTTATCAGTAATATTTTACTGGGTCCAAGTGATAGTTCACCGTAAAAAACACAGTAAAAAATGATCTAGTGACAACCCTGGTGTTGCAACAAAAAGTCCAGGAAACAAAGAATGTACATTCAAAAAACCCTGCTGTCTGTAATTTGTCATTCATCCAGTAGGTGGCAGTGCATTCACACCAGAGCAATACACTCAATGGAATAACATCGTACTGTGACACCAAGTCAGTTTTAATCCGTTTTCCTGTGAGAAAAAATGGCATTGTCTCTGTCTCCCAGCCCCAGCAAAAACCCCATTACATGAAAAGAGAGCAGAAAAGAACGGGGGAGGAAATGGAAGACAGTACTGCACTGTGGCATATTCAACACTGTGGGTAGAATGTTTTGTCCTCTTTACGTACTGTGTCCCATTCTTTAGCGTTAGCTCACTTGTTTAAGTGTGTGTATGTGTGTAGGATGGTGTGAGGTCATACTGTGTGAGAGATGAGCCGCTGTGGGGAATTCAGACACACTGACCAACACTGTGGGCAGTGGAAGACACAATCTCTCTCTCTGCTTTTCTCTCTGTTTCTGTAAGTCTCAGAGGAGCATAAAGAGCTGTTGTAAGTACTTTAATGTGCTCAGCGTGATTGCTAGTGTGGAAAACCACACACATGCTCAGAGAGTAACTTCCAGCTTTGATTTAATCTGGGGAAACACCAAGACACTGGTTATAGAAGTAAATATTCACACATTTGATGTTTATTACTGCATTCATACCTGCATATATTAATTTGTGCTTTGTATTAAAAGGTACATACAGACAGTACATATTTGAAGGTGAAGTGTGTTTTGGGATGGATGATATGTATTGGGACCATTCATATGCACACACAATACTGTTCAAAAGTTTGGGGGCAGTAACATTTTATTTTATTTTTTTAAAAGAAATAAATTCTTTCATTCAGAAATGGTGCATTAAATTGATTAGTAGCGACAGCAAATGAATTTGTAATGTTACAAAAAACATATTTCAAATGAATGCTTATGCTTTTATTCTATTAATGAAAGAATCCTAAAAACCAAATGCAAAAAGCAAAAATATTAAGCAGCACAACTGTTTTAACATTGTATCTTTGATCAAATAAATGCAGCTTTAGAGAGCTTGAGATAGCATGAAATATATAAAAATGTATATTAAAACATTCACTTGCATTGGCATTGACGGTTCCATGAAGAACCTTTAACATCCATGCAACCCGTCCATTCATTCTTTTTCGTGGAAATCATTTCTTTAAATTTTCAAAATGTTCTCACACACACACAAAAAAAATGATTCTTTTAAGAACTGTTCACTGAAAGATTCTTTAAGAAACCCAAAATGATTCTTCTATGGCAATTCTTTGAAAAAAAAAACAGTCAATATTTCCCGCTCCCTTCATCTTGGTATCTGCATATTTATTGTGTGCCGTTTTGTTCATTGTAACTTTTGGAACAACTTTGCAAGTAACACTCCTCGAACATGCAGTCAGTGAACGCTGTTTTGACTGTCCCGATTCAGCCTTCATTTCACTCGTCTATGAGCCGCTCTCCGTCCTCTCTCTTTGTCTCCTGAGCTTGAGAACAGAAAGATCGAACATTCACACAGGCCTGAAGAGCAGTTTAGAGGGGAGGGCAGCTTTAAAAAGCTCTTTTCAGTTTGGACAACATCCCCTGCTTTATTTTGCTCATTTTGTGTGCACTCCACCTCTCCCGTTCCCTCCATCCCTTTTCATCCTTTGATTTCGTTCTGCCTTTCTTCTCTCCATCCGCAGGCTCTTTATCCTTTCTTTTTTCCACCAGGTGACGCACTGAAAACACAATACAGCTGAAGAGGAAGAAAGACGGATGACTTTTGACTGCCGCCTCCTCTCTCTTCCTCCCTCTGTTAAAGGGCAGACATTCAGTGTGTTGCGCGGTGAGCGAGCTGGTGGGTGTTACTGAAGTGTGTGTGTGTGTGTGTGTGTGTGTGTGTCAGTGAAGTTAGGGATTATGTGTGTTTGACTGTAGCTCTTCTGAAAAGAGTCAGTTGAAACAGGCGCACCTGTGTTCCTTCACTGAATAATGAAAGAATGCCTGAAAGAGAAACACTAAGAACTGAGAAATAAGGGGAAAAAGGGGGTTTTGTGAGGGCTGGGTGTGTGAATGTTGCCTGAACTGCAAGAAATAATTTTTAAGCAGTATTTTTGTCTTGTTTTTCAATAAAAGTATATCCAGGCATCATTAAAATGAATTAAATTTACTGAAAAAATGGCATAACTAAGACTACAACAAAAAGGATTAAAAAAACTATTTTTGCAACATGTGTGTTTGTGTCTGTGTGTCTTTATCCTGATCACTGTGTGAACCTTGTCCTGTGTCCCCTGTTTATGTTCTTTCTCTGCTTTCTCACGCTTGCCACATTCTGCTAATTCGATATGGTTTTTATTCCTTTCGTATGCTCATCTCTCTCGCTCTTTCTCTCTGAGAGTATGTGTCAGAGTGTGTATTTGGCAGTAAACAAAGATATGCTTGATTGTGCCTGTGGTTACCATGCCTGCTGTGTCATTGTCCTGGTTGGCACCAGCACCAGGTTTTGTTTTCATACTGTTTATGGTTTATTGACCTTTCAGAATATGACCTCATTCGAGTTTATAGGATTGTTAAAAGTTGATAGAAGTTGATAAAATTATATTTCATATTATAATAATAATATTAATAAAAAAAAAATGAAAAGTTAAATGCAGTGGGGCCCATTTTGAGACCACAAGATAAAATGCTTGTATTTTGCATTTTTATATACTATAATGCAATAAATGTTTTTCATTACAAATTATTATTTGCATATCAAATTGAGTGAAAAGTTACATTGAAGACATACACCACTGTTTAAAATAGACATGTGCGAGTATTTGGTAATTCACTATATTGAGTAATGAACATGCTCTTTATTGTTATGGGCACTTAAAATACCACAAATAATTCTATATACCTAATCTGAATTAGATTTTTAGAACCCACATTAGTTTTTTTTCATCAGCTGATTAAAATGTAGAACATCACATGTATGCTTGTCAAAATTTGCCCAGTTTTCTCATTGAAAATCGTATGCCATCTGAACAAAAAATGACAGACAGACTGAATGGAAATGCAGATTAACCCTCTGACAGTAGGTGGTGCTTATAGAACAGCAGAAATTCAGAAGTTATCCCTCTACACAAGTCAGCGCTGTGCAACTTTGTTTCTGACAACTGCTTGTCACAGAAAAGAAAGGAATTCAAACAGTATTTACATGTTTTCTAACAGCCTGAGTTTTGTATTCATTATGATGTTTATCAAATACTTTATTTTCAATCATTTGTTTATACTTATACAGTAGATTTTTACATATTAATCTGGACTAAAGCATTCCGGCCTGAAAAAGATATACAGTAATAGTTGTTCTTTTGCATTTTAATCTGTTTGAAACATTTGTTTGCTTTTATACATTTTTATTGTTTTTTTTTTATTGTTTTTAAATTTTATTATTTTTTCTTTTTTGTTATATTTAGAAAAAGTTACTCTTTTTAAAGGGGACAACAGTGAAGTTCTTTCTAACCTGCGTTTGTAATGTAATTAAGTGCTACAATAATATTGTATACCATATAATAACCAAAAGTGACAGTAAGGACTTTTACATTGTTACAAAAACATTCTATTTAAAATGCTGTTCTTTTAAGCCTTCTATTCATCAAATAATTCTAAATGTGTCCCAATTTCCAAACAAAAAAAAAAATCAAGCAGCAACATATCAAACAACTGATTTCAACACTGGTAATATTAAACTGAGTAAGTCAGCATATTAGAATGATTTCTGAAGGATCATGTCACACTGAAGACTGGAGTAATGACTGCTCAAACCTGAGGTTGCCATCAAGGGAATAAAGTACACTTTAGGCTTGTTGAGCATAATAGGAAAAATACTGTAAAGTAAAAATTCTTGCCAACCCCAAAGTTTGGATGGTAGTATATGTTTTCAAAAAACATGTATTAAGTATAAAAGTAGGTAACACACCACAGCGTGATAAAATTGTTGTTCAAAGAGTTTGTCTTGTATAATTGGGTGTGTTATGCTGGAAGGCCAGAGGACATTTCCATGGAGAAGTTAATGAGTAAGTGTGGTGCAGTGATGTCTGGGGCATGTGGCTTTACTCCGCCCACCTCAGTGACCTCAGCATTCACCTGCCAACCTGGCCAGTCACCATAGTTACTTACAGCCCATAATAAAGTGTGAGATGACTGAGCAGCAGGTGGCAGGATGGGTGGGATTTCGGTATGTCACTGACAACAGCTCCGAGTGCTGTGCTTGTTTGTTTTGAATACAGACAGATACAGGAAGAATTGTGAGAGAAACTAAGAGACAATTTTATGTCATTTTTCTAGTGTTTTGGATAGGTAAAATTACTTTGCTATCCCATCAGCCTGAAGAATGGCCCATAGATTATACAAAATCACCTTACCACACACACTCACACTTCACTCCACATTGAGTTTGCCAGTGTCTACTGCACTTGGTATTTGTGTAGGTGGGAGTGGGTACAGGTATTTGGTGTGTCCACAATGTATGTGTGAGTGAAGGCACATTTGGTAATTTGCTATGCACCATCTGCCTTTTTGCTGCTGGAATGAATGAAGCTCCATACTCTGAACTCAAAGTAAATGGTGTGACATTATCTTTTTGGCTGTATGATCCTAGTCTGTAACTCTGTTTAGCGTGACCGAGTGTGACCGAGTATGACCCATGCTGTAAAATCCAAAGATGTAAATCTCAGAATGACCTTAGTCCATTCAAGCCCCCCAGTTAAGACTTAAAGGGATAGTTCACCCAAAAAGTACAATTCTGTCATTAATTACTCACCCTCGGCTCTAGGCCAAACAAAATGAAACACTGGGCCTAAGGCAGAATACCGAACATGGTTTTTCTTTTTTTTCCCCCACCCATGTATTTAGCCAGTTTTTTCACCATGGCATAAATTAAATAGTCAAAAAGTGTTTTTTTTCCTTTTTCGTCTTGCTTTTCAAAGAAAAAAATCAATTACAAAACAACAATTTAAAAATATTTATTTAACACTGAACATTTTTAACATTCTAGCAGACATTATACCAACAAAGCACAATTTAACTTAAAATTAATAAGTTAGTAAAATAATATTTTTTTTCCCATTTTGAGACCCCCTTCTTGAATCCGACATGTATTTTTTTTAACTGTACAGATAAATGCAGCCTTGCTGAGCAGAAGAGAAAATAAAATAAAATATTACACATCCTAATTTGAACGCTATGTGTGAATGTTATATTAAATGTATTAACAGAGCTATTGTAATTATTATTATTATTATCATTATTATTTTCTGTTTTATTTTATTTTACAAAATAACAGTAAAATTACAATACTAACGTTTATGAATGCTGATGGAGTTCTTGCTTTTTCTCAGCTTTTATTTTGGTGGAAACCCACAGGAAGACCTCAATGCTTCTTTTTGTTGACAACAGCAGATTTATAAATGATTCTCATTACAAATTTGGGAAGATGTTTGTCGCACTTATCACATTGTCTCATGCCTTGTAAAAATTCATAAAAATCTTACAAAGCAACTGACGAGTAACACTGTTTCAGTGCAGATTTTGGACATTGAACCCGGGCTAACAAGCAGATAGCGTTGCGGGCTCACGCAGCGTTGTCAGAATTCATGTTTGTGCGTGTTTTAGAAAACACAATGTTCTGAAATTTATTTACTAATTGTTTAAGGCCATTTTGCAATTTCAATCATCATCATTCAATACAGTAACCACAGTTTTAAATTCTTCCATACTGCCAACATGTTTGCTGCATTATAAAGAGTGCGCACCTCTCACTTTATGCTTGTTGCCATTTGATCGTGTCAAGTCATTGTTCAGTACAATTTATTCGGTCTTTTCGCTTATTCACCAAAAGAGCTTTTTTTTTTTGCTATTTTCGGCCGAATAATTTCAGTTGCGGAACATTCGGTGCATCACTACTCGGCTCTTGCGTCAGCAGCACCACACGCATGCGCCGTGGTTCTCTCGTGAACATGTGGCGAAGACTGACACGGAAGAGGAGCAATTGTTGAATAAAGTTGTTTTTCTTGTTTTCTTTGTGCACAAAAAGTATTCTTGTAGCTTCATAAAATTAAGGTTGAACCACTGATGTTACATGGACTATTTTAACAATGTCCTTACTACTTTTCTGGGCCTTGAAGGTGGTAGTTGTGTTGCTGTCTATGCAGGGTCAAAAAGCTCTCGGATTTCATCAAAAATATCCTAATTTGTTTTATTTCTTCTATTTTTCTTCCTCTCCTTTGGTACAAGTGGACGGCTTCATGGCATCTGTTTGTACATAGATCTTTTGAACTGTGAATTGTGATATGTTTCTGCTGTGAAACTAAATCTGAATAAAAATGTTGATCATAAAAATATATATGTATCTTAATTTGTGTTCTGAAAATGAACGAAGGTCTTAAGGGTTTGGAATGACATGAAGGTGAGTAATGACAGAATTTGGTAACACTTTATTTTAAGGTGTCCTTGTTACACACATTACATGTACTTACTATTATAATAACAATAAATTATGCATAATTACATGCAAGTAACCCTAAACCAAACACTAATCCTAACTTTAACCATACAGTACATGTAGTTAATTAATATTACTAAGTACTTAAATGTATAATTATACTATTACAAGGACACCTTAAAATAAATTGTAACCCAGAATTTCATTTTTGGGGCAAATTATCCCTTTAAGTCAGTGGTTCCCAACCACGTTCCTGGAGGCCCCCCAACACTGCATGTTTTCCATGTCACCTTAATCAAACACACCTGATTCAGATCATCAGCTCATTAGTAGAGACTCCAAGACCTGAAATGGGTTTGTCAGACAAAGGAGAGATGCAAAATGTGCAGTGTCGGGGGGCCTCCAGGAATGTGGTTGGGAACCACTGCTTTAAGTATTGTATTTAACCTATCAGATTCATTCTCTGGCCATCATCCCATCAGCTTCCAATTCACTTCCAGTAGCTTCTTTTTACACCCCTAATGGCTGTACTAGTAACTGCAGTATGCGTATGTGGAAGACTTGCACTTTGTGGAAGACCAAAGATTTCTGTCTTGTCTCCAGTTTCATTGAGGTTTTTTTTAGAAGTCGAGGAAAGAAAATAAGTTTGCTTATTTTACTTTTTGCTACAGCTTACAGTCTCCCTTGTTCTTTCTCTCTCTCTCTTTCTGAATGTAGCATAAGCGGTTATTATCTGATTTGTACTGTTACTGAAGATCAACTTTCACTGCCACAGAAAAAGACTATAATTTAACTTCCTAGGTGAAATCTGGTATGTACTCAAAGCTACTGAGTTTTTTGTAAGGATTTTAAAACAGGACTGTGCTGAAAAGCCTGATGTACCAGTGTAGACCTACTCAGATTTACACTGCTTATCAGTGTTCACACTGCAAGTGAAGCGAACATTCACTCTTGAAAATAAAGGGGTTCTTAATGTGAGGAACATTTTAATAAACTAAAGAACCTTTTTCTACTATAAAGAACCTTTGTGGAATGGAAACGTTCCATGCATTTTAAAGATTCTTCACAGAACCATAGATGCCAATAAAGCACTTTTTTGTTGTTTTGTGTTGAGGGCTAGATCTGTTGCTGACTTCCAGTTACATGAGCAACAGCGACAAATTTGGCATTGAAAAGTTTAACTTAATGCTGCAGTAAGTTCCTCCACATCTGTCAATTGAAGTAAAGATGGAGGTCCCATGATTCATCTACTGTCAGCTACTGTTGTCATGTTTCCTTTAATGTACAGTTTGGACCAATGAGATTTTTTTTAGTGGGTGAGGCGACGCTACAAAAATGGCCTCACAAAAGGAATGAAAACTCAGATTTAAAAGATGTAATAGATGACATGGTGTAATATATCATTGTGCTACTTTCATTGGAGAAGTTAGCTTATGTATTTCCATATTGTGTTTAAAAACAGCTGCTGTATTACAGACACTTTCTATCTTAATTCTTGATTTAGGATTTGAAAAAGTTTCCTAATTGAAATTACCATGGAGCACTAGTAAAGCATTCTGTGTTCCATAAATTTAGACACAAGTTTTTGAGACCAACATTTTCACATATCTCAGGTCAAACTGATGCAAACTTTTCCAAAACAGGAGCTCCTCGTATCACTTTTATGCTGTCAGATCAGATCAGCCACCTTCATCAGTGTTACAGATTCATGATTCTGATTCATCAGCAGCACAGATTAGAAAGGTCATCTAGTGTTTCCTACAGTTCTGCATTTTTTTCCTCAGGAACTCACTGGGTGTCAGAGTCAGCTGCTCTCTTACCTGTTTCTCCATGCCACCATCCATCTATCTGCTCATCCATCAATCACAGCTCCCAGTCATCCTCAGGGTATGCGTAAAGACCTATCGCAAAAAAGGTCAGGGTTATGCAAACACACACTTTACATACACACTGTGCTCTTCTTCCTGTTTAATAAATCATTATAAAATATGCATATGCAATAGGAGTAGCATGTTATGTGATGATGATATAGGAAAAAATATATAATACCAATGATTTGTCTGCATAGTTTTCAAAAATACTGACTTGAAATGCCTCAACTGCCACTACTGTGCGTTTTTGTGTTAAGCGTGTGCTTGCATATACACACAATGTGCAGGTCATAACGTGTTACCTAGGCCTTAGGTTGACCAATAGGTTGCTCAAGGTGTGGTTAACCCTAAGCTAAAAAGGTTGTGAGAAACCGTAAAAGGAGCAGTGTAGTTTTGCTCTAGAGTCTTGCACCCATTCCTAAAAATCTGAAGTGTTCAAAAATAATTTTGGATTTTTTAATGAATTTCTTTTGGCCTATATATTTGATTGTTGTATTACAACATTTTAAATCTTTAAGATAAGCTCTCGGTAAATTCTTAAAACATCCATAAAATCATAAATTGTGTTGTTGGTTTTTTTTTTTTTTTTTTATTTGCTTATGAGAAAAATGGCTATACCCACACGTCGAATGACCATGTTTGTGTGAAAGTGGAAAAAAGGGTTGTCCATTGAATATATCTGATCTGTAGAGTGTGTATACACACACACACACACACACACACACACACACACACACATACATAAATACACATACTGATTTATATCTCAGAGAGGTGCTGCAGGTCCTCTGGGCCTCATATACAGCCTGCACATGTCTACCTGCAAGTGTAATGCGCCACGCTGGCTCTCTCTCTCTCTCTCTCTCTCTCACACACACACACACACACACACACATACACATTGTCCCACATACTCATTACAGCTCAGAGGCCACTGTCTTGGACTGAAAGAAAGTCAAGACTTTGACCCACTTAAACTCATCATTTTTGTTCTCTTGCCCTTTTCTTCTGATTTTTCTTCCTTTCGGTCACATTGAAGTAATTCTTTTTATTTAATATAGTTTCTTCTATCCCATCTTAATATGCAGGCAGAGACAACTAAGTTAGCCATTCATAAGGTCATTCTTCTTTTATGATGTAAAGAATTTTGTCTCTATGGAAAAACATATCAAAATATTGATCTATTTGATCATCCCTGACATAGAAACGTTGGCTTAACCAATAGTGCAAGTTTGGGGCAGGACTGTTTGTTTGAACATGGTGAATTTCAGGAAACATGTTTGTAAATGGTTATTATTTTTGGAATTTATTTTTGATGATGCAGATATTACACACTTCAGAATTGAATTTTTAGTTTTAGTTGGATTATCACTGTAAGCAAAAGAAAAAAAACTCCACAGCAAACAGATGGGCACAAACTCTGTTTTGAAGCTTGTTCCAGGAAAAAAAAATCATTCAAGTGAGCGGATCATGGTCAGTTTTACAAGCTCCTCCTTTCCTTTTCATTTTCTGTTCGCTATTTGTGGAATTTTAGATTGGCCTCTCTGTGACACCCAAAAGATAAAACACACACACACACACACACACAGAAAATATTGTTTGCAGGATATGCAACAGGTACTGAACATAATGCCGACAGAGCAGCTATTAGCACAGCCTTCAGGTGTTCACACAACAGGTGTGAACCCTGCAGACAAAGACCACCTTTAGATTCACACACATGAGTACACTTACAAACAAATACATCAATATGCAACATAAACACATCCCCACACAGACGTTGCCATTTTGCATTTGTCATCAGCCCAGTGAGTGCAAACACTGAGAGAGGGACAAGACCAAACACAGCCTACCACACGCTCGCTCCACGAGCACACACTTGGATACGTGTGCTCATGGTACATGCCAAGGGTGAATCACATGAGTTATGAGGAAACTATAATGTCAGGGTGAATTTAGAAATGGATTTAATGGGTCCTTCTGCATTAAAGTGACATAGAGAGGGAGAGATGGAAACAGAGAAACCAAAATATCATAGAAACTTGGGGGACACTTTTGGAAACATCTAACACCCTAGCAACTCAATAACAACCAATCAGAGCACCTTAGCAACCATGTAGGAACACACTGGCGAGCGCCACAGCACTGAATTTTGCCCAGTCACATTGTAATTACAAATATAATGCGAGTGTTAACCTACAATACGGTTGTGAAATGCAAAAATATTCATGAGGATAATCTCTCTAGACCTGCCAGCAAAACTGCTACATTTGTCCAACAACGGCTAAACCACCAGACATTTAATACATCCTAATGCTCTATTACTGCCCCAAACAAGCCGCTTATCCCATTATGTGATATAAACCTCACTCTCTTTCTCTTATTGGATCAGCTGATGTTAACACCACCCCTTGGCCTCAGTTATTTGGGTAACCTTCTAATGTAACAATCTGACTGTATTCCAGAACTTAGTCAGATGCTTTTTTCTTGCATAGTTAGAGTTTTTTAGCTGTCATGGAACCTTAAAAATGAATCCGCATGCCACACCAATGAGATCCGCATTTGATTTCATTACAGCTTGGTGCTAAGCTAATGGCGCAGTGCTATAATAAGCATACAAATGCATAACACAGAGAACTATTTTATCAATAATTTCACTTACTTTTTAAACATAGCAGCTGCTATGCCATACAAGAATCATTTTTGGTTCCCCAAAAAACCTTTCAACCATTTTTTTTCTTAGTGTGAAAAACATTTTAATAATATAAAGAAACTTTTTCCACTGTAAAAAACCTTTTGTGCAATGGAAAGGTTCAATGGACATTAAGGTTTCTTCATGGAACCAGAGATGCCAACAAAGAACCTTTCATTTTAAGAGCGTATGAATGTAATCCGGATATACTACATTCATCATGTTGTCATTGTCATTGTAATATGACGCTAGTTGCGTCACTTCGCTGCCATTCACAACTCCTCTACTGTAACCTTATCGGATAATAAAGTGTCCATCAGATGCGCATTTAAAAATCTCACCAGAAGTTGTAGTAGTTCATCCCGGAACTTTTTGTTTACTGTTTTATGAATACTGTGAATTCAGACATACTACTCTTTTCACATACAGTTTTTGGCCTACTATATAATAATCGTTGCAATATCATATTGCGTGACATTTGTAGCCATACTGAAAGCAACAACAGATCCTTAGATCTTGAAAATAAATTAAAGCAAATGTGTTTTCCATAACAAAGATGGTATCAGGCACTCAGTATGTACATTTAATAATGTTAAAAAGGTTTAATATTTATGAATTAGATTATGAATTTATACATTTTGTTGCGAGTGCAGTGCCGCCCACACACACTTTTGATTGATTCTGTCGCGTTGCGTTGTCGTGTCACGTCTGGTATGGACAGCCAAATTGTTTGTTCGGTGTTAGGCCTTTTACACTTTAATAAGCTTTTGCTTATGGTCTTAACAAAAAGTACCACAGCAAAAACAACTAGACTAATATAAATTTTAAACAAATTGTTGAAGACAAGTAAACAGTCAGTAATAAAATAGGAACAGCATAAATAAATACAACTAAACAAATTTCAGGTACAGAAATTGAAATCAAAAGTTTAAAAACACTATAGTTTTCTTTTCATAAATAATATACAGATTAATCCTCATTAAAGTCACAAAAGATACACTGTAAAAATATTACCGTAAATTTTACAGTAACTTACTGGCAGCTGGATGCCAGTAAAATACTGTAAAAAGGTTTACAGTATTATTACTGTAATTGCATTTACAGAATAATAATGGCTTTACTGTATTTTCATTTACAGTATTATTACTGTAATTGCATTTACAGTATAATAATGGCTTTACTGTATTTTCATTTACAGTATTATTACTGTATTTTTATTTACAGTATTATTACTGTATTTACATTTACAGTATTGTTACTGTATTTTCATTTACAGTAT
>JAFVLL020004824.1:0-13417 GCA_021397915.2 Tor tambroides | reverse complement strand
TCTTTTTTTCTAGTGATCATACATTCAACAAGTCAACAAGATTGTTAAAATGAGCTCACTTCACTGATCATATTTTAAATTTACATCATATATGATCCAGAATTGAAGATGACAGCACAAATGTAGTTTCCTACTCTGTCTCACCTCTGAAACCAGTGATGTTTCAATCCTCTGACTCAATCCTCCCTTCATTTTAGAGCCACTGTTTTAAACCAGTCATGCTGCAAGATCTGCTCGAGGGTCAGCCGTTCAGTTGGATCACGGGTTAGGCACTGGACAATCAGATCATGGCATTCTGTTTTCAGGAGAGAGCTGGTTAGTCGTGACCATGTGACACTAATGTTGGCATTAGTTGACAAAATGTTGGCAAAAACAGCTTCTGAAATGTGGTTAATTTAAGGTTAAGGGAATTTACAATTATTATAAACATATCTCTGAACACATAATTCTAACCTCTAACATCAGTTGATAAATATTAAACTCTGTGCTTTACTACGCTAGACAAGACATTCTCTACCAACGTTTGTTAATTCTGTGCAGAAGCTGTATGTGTGTGTTATCAATGCTCTCTCACCTTTGGACAAATCTGAGTTTTCAAACCTAATTTTGGCTTGCGTGATTTCCGTTATGTTGCGAAATGGAGAACATGTGTTCATCATCTCATACAACAACACTCCTAGAGCCCAGACGTTTGTAGAGACGGCGTGGAATTTGCCACAGATGAAGAGTTCAGGTGGGAAGTAAGCCCTTATTCCTGCAAGGAAGACATTTTTAGCATTGAGCAATTCTTAGAAGCATCACATGATCAATAATAAGTCACTACATGATGTTTTCCACACTCTGTTACACAAAATGCCAGCTCACCTCTATATTGCCTGCGATCATAGCCATCACTACTAAGGAGATGACCACAGCCAAAGTCTATCAACTTGAGCTCCAAAGTGTGTTTTCTCAACAGGATATTCTCTGGATGAATATCGTTATGAAACACACCGCGCTCAATGCAGTGCTGTACTGCTTGCACCACCTGACACATGATGAGCCTAGCTGTTGTCTCATTCATGTTAGGATTATTGCTGATGAAGTCAAACAAGCTCTCGCAGGGATCCGGATACTCCAAAATGAGAGTGATTTTTTGAGGGTGCTCAAACCACTCATATAGTTGAATGACGTGGGGGCTTATGGGTCCTTGCTTCATCATTAGCATCAGTGCAACTTCGGTAATGAGAGGTTTGGGTTGCCCAGCCTACAGAAAATATGTGACAAAAGGTTAGTTTGGTAATTCTGAAGAATATGTATCATTTTTAAATGTACTGTACTTTACATTGCTTTGAGCTTTGTAGATTTAATAAACAGAGTCAAAGTTTTTTTGCTGCTTAATTGTCTACTGAATTTATGCTTAATGTTACTTACAAGTGAACTACAGTAATCAGCACTCAAACAAGATAATACATATTATGTTTTGCCAACTTACAGTTTGAAGATACTGATCCCGTATAGTCTTTTGAATACGTTTGATGGCAACCTGCAAAAGGTAAAAAACACAGTTGAGCATATTGAACACCTAACCATGAAGAATTGAGTATTTAAGAATAAAACTATCTGTAGGTTCTTTAATTTTTTTTGTTTTGGATTAAGGCAGTGTATACAGATTTCAATGTAAGAGCCAAATGTTTGTCTACCTTTTTGCCATCAGAAATACGGATTCCCTCATACACCTTGCCATAGCCTCCTTCTCCAATAATCTTTTTCACTATATAGCGAGAGCGAATGGATTCTGAAAAAAAAAAAAATCACACAAACACGAGAACATATTATATATTGAATTATATAATATATTATACAATGTATTATATATTGTAAAAGTTTGCTAGATGATTTGAAGTTGCATAAAATGCTTAAAGCAAACAAGTTATTTATTTTTTTCTTCTTCAAGATTTGTAATAACTTACAAACTCATATGCATAAAAAATTAGTTCACATTCATAAAACAAAACAAAAAAACAACTAGGCTAACTGCTAGTTGGTTCATTCTTAAAAGGCACAGTCTTAATTTATACAACTGGTGCCTTGTGACAATAAACAATATTAATATAGAAAAAAATAAGGCACAAACATGTTCAGGAGACAGTAGCTGCCAGCTAACTGCAAACTAACTTCAGTTAAGTTTAAGCATAAACTTATCTGAAAACAGTTTATTACTTCAATGACATTTATCTTGTTATAATGATCACAGATTTACCATTAGTTGGGACGCAGTCTGAGGACTCTGGGACAGGTGATGGCTCAGGGTCATCCAGCTCTGGCGGAGGCATGAAAGGCTCCACTTTGTTCTGGCAGCGGAAAGGCTGTTTCATAGCCTTCCACACGCTTTTGAAGAAAGAGTGGATTCCTCTCCTCTTCCTTCGTTCTTCTCTACCCTTTTTTGTAACTAAGATCAACAAATTTTATAACAACTATTAGAGACATCTCTGACCTTGAATTAAGTGAAAATAGTTGACATTTTACTGTTATAGCTACATGGATGTCCCTGTTTGTAATGCAATTTTATTCTCACCTGAAGCCTCCAATTTCAGTCTCTCTATACTCTCCTCAGAGATGACGTTTGTTGTAGAGTCATCTAATCTGGATGTTGTCTTTAGGCTCAGGCAAGCTGAAGCCCCTACTGGCTCAACAGGCACTTCACCTGGAAGCGTATAGCTAGACTGCTCTTGGCAGCTATCCGAATTGGATAAACCGGCATCACTCCACCCTTCCAGGCTATCCACAGTTCCTCTCTTAATGATGTACGTGCCTACGCTAAGGCACTGCGTATCCTGCCTACTGAGACTCAACAATTTGAGTCTCTCCACACTGTCCTTAGAGATGGACAAATTGACGTCCGGTGTAGAGCTGTCAAACTGTGGGTCCAGCTGTGGTAGACAGCCCACTGTGTTCTTGGAGCAGAAGGGAAGATTCACAGCCTTATGTACTTTCTTGAAGAAAGATGAAATCGTGTTCTTCTTCCTGCTGCCATGTTTTTCTGTAACTAAGAAAAACAAATAGAAAATACTATTAGTGACAAATATGTCCCAGGGTTATCATCATCAACTAAAACATTTTTAATTGCCTTGGCAACTAACTGAAAAGCACTAAAATTAGTGAAAAACTGAAACATTAACTCTTGGTGTTAATGGAACTAAATGGAATTATTTCCATTTTCCAAATAGATAGGCCTACATTATTTCATGAATATTTCTTAAATTTTTATATTTAGTAAATTTGAAAATTGTCGACCACTAGTGTTAAGGGGTTACCAGCAAACATCAAATACTATGCTCTCCAATGCTAGAGAACAAATGACAGAAACACTACAAAAATAACTTCAAGCCCCACTATGACCCATCTATTGTTTTCCTGAATTTGTGAGATGTGTGTATCACAGTTGAACAGTTTCAAACTTCATTTTAATCTCACCTGTTGACCTCTTCTCCTCAGGAGGAGCCTCCATGACACTCTGAGTGCCAAGGCTCAACTGGCTCTCTACACGCTCCTTAGAGATGGACAATAATCTTGAAGACATATTGTCCAGTGTAAATTTATCAAATTTGTGCAGCTGTGTTTCTGTATCTGCAATTCTACACTTTGTGTAGTAGACTCTGTAGACTGTTTCTGCACACTGTGCATTTAGATACGAAGACTTTTTTTTCAAAAGACAATTTCAATCGTGCTGTCTCTTTGACTGAAGACTAACTCTCACGTGAGACTCTGTATTGCGAGCTCACTCAGAAAATTTGCAGATGACACTCAGTGTATGAATTCTCAGAAAGATTCAGCAGGCGCGGCTGCTCTGTGACGTCATGGAAATGGAACGCAATTTGCATAACGGATTAGAACGAAGGAGTCCCAATGTGCATTTTTTAAACATTAAAGCACTGTTTACCTTTAAAATGCAAGTCTCGCGAGAATGTATGGGAATGGCCAAATTAAAGTTTGAGACTGGCAGCTTAAAAACTGATGTGACTCTAAAACTGTTGAGTTTACTCTGTAAAAAAGATTAAACGACATAATCCATTGTTCACGCGAATATTATCACCTGTAACCATAGTGACAGCGACTGAGGTAAAGTAAATATAAAAAATGGCGACACGACGCGCGCTTTAGTTAATCACTGTTGCCAAGTCCGCGGTTTATTTCCGAATGGAAAAAGAAAACCTTGGGGGAAAACGTGAATAGAATGGGAATGGTTGTTTTGCAGACCTGGCAACCCCGTCGAATCAAATTTACCGAAGCATTTGAACCCAAACTGCGGACTGACGGAGGAACTTAAATGTAAGAAGGTGACTGAATAAACTTACCAGACTAAAAAAAATTATGTGTCATCGTAAGTTTGCGAACCACACAAACACCGCGCACAAGATATGAATCCATCCGATGATCGATAGTATATCCTGCACTTAAGTTAGCGTTCAATTCCCTGCTAAAAATTAAAATAACCTTTGAAATTTGCGTTTGGTGGTTACTTTGAGTGAAGATGTATGTTTTTGACAAACCTTTCCCACTTTTTGATGTCATTTCTAATGAGAAATTAGTATTGTAGTAATTAATATTCGCTTATTAATCGCCAAAGCTCACTGTTTTGTTGTTGATCATTAAGTTTAGGGAGGTAACAGTTACGTGCGCAAATCAAATCCTTGCGCTGAGAAGACCTGTTTCGTTCGCCATTTTTCGGTAAAGTTGTGCCATACTGTCAAACTGTCACATACAAACCTCTTTTAACTGTGGTTAAAAAATAAAATAAAATAAATAAATAATAACGAAAAAATGCCCGTCGTTCATTTTACACTTAAGTAATGTTTTTATCCATTAAATAAAACGACTGTACCAATAAAGCATGTTTTCATAACACTAGATTCAGTTTAGGATCTGATTTTATATGGGCCTGTGCTTTATGATGAAAACATTTAAGGAGGTTATTTTGGTTTAATTCTCTATGATCTGTATTCTATATTATTAATTATTATTGTCTATGTAATTAATGTATATAAGTATAATAGTGTTTAACAAAGCTAAAACTACATTTTTAAAATAAGGCAACTATTGCTCTGACCGGAACTGCCAATGCTCTCATTGTTATGCTTGTTTTCAGATGTGACTGTGCGTTTGTTTTTGTTTTGTTTCTGCCACTTAAGCATTTTTTTTTTTAATAACATGACCATAAATATGAACACATGACCATAAATATGAACACAACATTGAATGTAACATAAAACAAATGCTTATTTTTAAATTATATATGTATGACAAAAATGAACTCTGTTCACTACTCATATTTTGAATTTACATCTCTGATCCAGAACTGAAGATATATGCCCAAATGTTGTTTCCTACTCTGTCTGTTACACTGTCTCACCTCTGAAACCAATTATGTTTTAATAATTTTACTACTTTCATTTTAGGGCCACTGTTTTAAACCAGTCATGCTGCAAGATCTGCTCAGTTGGATCACGGGTTAGGCACTGGACACTCTTTTTTCAGGAGAGAGCTGGTTAGTCGTGACCATGTGACACTAATGTTGGTATGTACGAAAATAGCTTCTGAAACGTGGTTAATTTAAGGTTAAGGAAATTTACAATTATTATAAACATATCTCTGAACACATAATTCTAACTTCTAACATCAGCTCTTTTTTTCTAGTGATCATACATTCAACAAGTCAACAAGATTGTTAAAATGAGCTCACTTCACTGATCATATTTTAAATTTACATCATATATGATCCAGAATTGAAGATGACAGCACAAATGTAGTTTCCTACTCTGTCTCACCTCTGAAACCAGTGATGTTTCAATCCTCTGACTCAATCCTCCCTTCATTTTAGAGCCACTGTTTTAAACCAGTCATGCTGCAAGATCTGCTCGAGGGTCAGCCGTTCAGTTGGATCACGGGTTAGGCACTGGACAATCAGATCATGGCATTCTGTTTTCAGGAGAGAGCTGGTTAGTCGTGACCATGTGACACTAATGTTGGCATTAGTTGACAAAATGTTGGCAAAAACAGCTTCTGAAATGTGGTTAATTTAAGGTTAAGGGAATTTACAATTATTATAAACATATCTCTGAACACATAATTCTAACCTCTAACATCAGTTGATAAATATTAAACTTTGTGCTTTACTACGCTAGACAAGACATTCTCTACCAGTGTTTGTTAATTCTGTGCAGAAGCTGTATGTGTGTGTTACCAATGCTATTCTCTCACCTTTAGATAAATATGGGATTTCAAACCAAACTTTCACTTGCATGATTTCCATTCTATTGTGAAATGAAGAGCACGTTCATCATCTCATGCAACAACACTCCAAAAGCCCAGATGTTTGTAGAGACGGTGTGGAATTTGCCCCAGATGAAGAGTTCAGGTGGGAAGTAAGCCCTTATTCCTGTAAGCAAGACAGCATTGAGCAATTCTTAGAAGCATCACAAGATCATTAATAAGTCACTACATGATGTTTTCCACACTCTGTTACACAAAAAGCCAGCTCACCTCTATATTGCCTGCAATCATAACCATTACTACTAAGTAGTATATTGAACACCTGACCTTAACCTGACCATGAAGAATTGAGTATTTAAGTATTAAGTATTGTAGGTGCTTTAAAATGTTTTGATCAAGACAGTGTACGCAGATCTCAATGTAAGAGCACAATGCTACATTTTTCCCATCGCAAAAACGGATTCGCTCACACATCTTGCCATAAACTCCTTCTCCAATAAACTTTTCCACTACGCTAAGACAATGTGTATCCTGGCTGCTGAGGCTCAACAGTTCCAGTCTCTCCACACTGTCCTTAGAGATGGACAAATTGATGTATGGTGTAGAGTTGTCAAACTGTGGGTCCAGCTGTGGTAGACAGTCCACTGTGAGCTCTTCTCCACAGGAGAGCCTCCTTGACTCTCTGAGTGCCGAGGCTCAATTGGCTCGCTACACTCTCCTCAGAGATGGACGATAATCTTGAAGACAATATCTGGTGTAGATTTATGAAATTTGTGCATTGTGTTTCTGTACTTGTAATTCTGTACTGTGTGTAGACTCTACAATCTGTAGACTGTGAAGACTTTGTATGGCCTGCACTGTGCTTTTACATATAAAACTTTCGTCAATAGACAGTTTTACTCATGCTGTCTGTTTAGACTGAAGCTAGACTAACTCTCAAACGAGATTCAGTCAGTTACAGCTTGAAAGATGGTTCCGTGTCGGAATGTCTGTTTTTGTTTTGGTCTTTTATGATTCCGCCCAAAAGTAGGCTGCTGTGATTTTGCCAAGTAAGACATGTTACTGAATCAACATCTTTTGTTGATCCTGGATCAACATAACTGTCCAAAAATATAGACTTAACCCAATCCCTACACCTAAACTTAACCCTACCCATAATTTATTCCTAAAATCAGAGGGAAATGATAGCTGATTAACAAGAGTGTAGAAGCACCTAACCCAGATCGTAAGCCTAAAACTGACATTTCCTGAAAAGTTATCCCTCAATTCTGATTGGTTGATTGGAATGTTGATCCAGGAACATGTTGTACTTGGTGAAATCACGTTCACCCCAAAAGTATTTCAACACCCCAGGTTGCCAGTTGGTGGGAAGCACAGCGTATTGCAGCCATGGAAGCCAGCAAACGCACTGGGTAAGAGAACGCAGATTCAAACCGATCTTTAAAGCCTCTGCATCCATCTAAAATCTTTAGACCAGAGGCATATTAAAATGCAGATAAATAAACTCATAAACTAATAGTGCTTGTTCCTGTTGCATTTCCTCAATCTGGGAACCCGCGTGAGCATAGAGTCTGAGAAGGAGCAGGGCCACTGTAATGGGGGGAAGTTTAGGATGATTCCAAAGGCCTGGCAAGGGAGAGGAGGCCCGTGAGGGGGACTCTCACTTTTTAAACAGGAGCTGAATTGATGTTCACATTTTAACTTCACAAATGTGTTTCTTTAACAACAGGGCCTTCTTTTGTTTGTTTGTTTTTTTAATTAAAAATTACTAATTATAACATTTATTTATTTGATTGTTTATTTTGTATCTTTTCAAATATTCTTTGTATAGATGTTATTGTATTACCCTTGTCCCAGATCCAGACTAATATGTAAATTCATCTTAAAAATGACTTAATTTACGAAAGATGCAATGATGAGTATCAATATTAATATTTATTTTGTGAAAGATTTATACAACTATCCCTTTTAAGATTATTTCTGTCTTTTCCACTAAATATTTTGACCATGATAAAGTGTTGTCAAGAGTTAGTATGCTAGTTTACCAAGGTGAAAACAGTGTCAGTGAATGGAGATATGAGATACATTTGTAAAAAAAAATGTACAGAAAGATGGTGGATAATGGTCCTTTGAAAATACATTTGTGTGTGTTCAAGAAACCTTGTCTAACATTATCAGTGGGCCTCTGCAAAAGAAAAATTATTAAAAATGATGCTATGACCCCTTTAAGATGGCTGTGGTATTTCTGTTCTTGTCAACCTGTAGGATCCATGAGCCTGGTGCAAGTACAGCACTCGATTCAATAGTGAGTTATCAGTGGAAAGTGCAGGATAATGGAAGCCATTTGCACTTCATCGCTTCCATCATACCCTTTGGCCAGTGCTCAACAGAGATACGCAAATCCATAAACCCAAATCATCCTCTGATGACACGGAGCCAGTACGACTCAGCAGATGGTTTTCTCAGAATAGTGTGTTTGAAAATTGTGAAAATGAAGATAAAATGGCAGCATGAAATAGAGTGTGCATGAGTGTATGCAGCAAGTTGCTTGAAGATATACTGCAGAGAGTCACATATATGAAAAAGCTGCAGATGTCACCTGGGTAAAGTGGCCATTACTCTGTGATCCATGCCTATGAATATATAAAAGGCAGTAAATGAGAAACAGCAGGCTTTTAGGCAGCTCTGCCATGAGGATCCAGTAGAAACTTCTAACTTCCTAAAGTCCTTGGCATGCATTACTTGAATAACTCATAGTGCCTTAAAGAGGTCATGACATGAGAAATCTAATTCCCTTTGATCTTTTGACATAAAAGGACTAATATATATATATATATATATATATATATAAACAAGTTTCTACTTCCTCTGCATTGTGATATCATAACATGGTAGATATTTGCATTTGCCTCCAAAGCAAAACATCAATGCCTAATTTACCTTATCAGTTAGCTGACCCAGCAGCGGTGAACAAGTAACATTACTGACATGACTGTTGTTTTAAGAAAAGAGAAACAGAGGAGATGAAACAATAGAATTAATTCAAATAAACGTTATAATTCATGCAAATAAATTTGATCTTATAAACACTTTATTTAGAGTATAAAAACAGCAATAGATTAAAATTGTATGGTATACTGTAAGTGAGCCATCCGTGCATTATTCCATATATATAGTGTATACACACACACACTTTATTTACAGTAAAAATGTACACAAGAAAAAAACCTAAGATGATATTGGCAAAAAACAAAAAAAAACTTTAACATTATAAGTGATCCTCAAGGTAATAATAAAAACATTATTATTAATTAATAATTATTAGTATTAAAAACATTTCATTATCTCTGTATGCAATGTTAATGCCATGACCCCTTTAAAGCTTCAAAACGTAAGTAATATTTATTTAATAGATCTAATGCTGTGGTAGGGATGGGCGATATATCTTGCGCGATATGCATGCGCATCTCGTCAGTAAAGCCGGTTCCTTGATTAGCGGTAAATCTCCATCACCTGTTTTCAATGGGACTGCGCACTCACACAGAGTGCCGTAGATCACTGACAAGCTACGCAATATCGCGTTCATTATCGCAGATGAATCGCCTTCAATAATGAACGCGATATTGCGTAGCTTGTCAGTGAACTACGGCTCTGTGTATTAAATACCGCTCCATTTGAAAACAGGTGATGGAGATTTACTGCTAATCAAGGAACCGGCTTTACTGACGAGATGCACACGCATATCGCGCAAGATATATCGCCCATCCCTATGCTGTGGAAAGAAAAATAATATGTAGTGTGCTTTTATTTCGTCTTTCTTCATTCACATTCGCTGAGGTCAAATAGAGGTCATCTAGTTTGTTTGCCCATGCAAATTATACTCAGCTACTATATAGGTTGTTGCAAGTGGTTTCCAGGGCAGTGCAGTTACAAAAGTGTTTTCTGTGTATTTTGTTCTGCTGACATATGGTTGCTAGGTTATTGAGGGTGGTTGCTAAGGTGTTGCTAGAAGCATGAGGTTGTTCTGGGTGAATGCTCGGCCATTGCTTACTGATCCAAATCAAAAGAGCCTAAGTTGTAGCAAGCACAATATTCAATTTCATGTGGATGAAAATAAGGCTATGATGAATAGACCTATAGTCTTTACAATGGCATGCAAGCAGTTTTCAGAACTCAGAACTTTTATGTTTTTGTCTGCTGAAAGGTTTTTGGAAAGAACAACTGGCATGTTGTTTAAACAACAGTACAATCCATTGAACATACTTTGATTCTATCCCTCAGCCTCATTTTCAGTTCTGTCAGAGATAGTAGGGTATAGACTGAGTTGGAACAGTCTATTTTTAGTGGTAAGATTTTCACTTCTCTTCCTTCTTTCAACACAATAGCTTCTTGTTCTTTTATGACCACAAAATGGAACTTTGATTGTTATGATCCTTAGTCTGTCCTCTAAAAACTGCCACGTACCCTTCAGTGTTATCATGCAATTTAGAGGGGTACGGGGTGGTCACTGGGGCAAGGATGAAACACTCTAACAACTGTACCTGCAGTAGAATCTTATTTTGTCAGATGCTGTCAAGGCCTAGAAATTTGGGATGAACTGATGGAGCCACAACTGCATCTGACACCACAGTTTGTAATGAAATAAGAGTAAGTTGATTAGTGAGTACGTGAATGAGTGAGTTACTAAATTACTGACTGAGCGATGTTATTTGAGTTATACACTGGTTTAAGCAGTTTTTTTTTAACTATCCAGTATTTTTGTGATTTAAAACTTGTTAAATGTTTTAGAGATTACATTTTCCTAATTAAAACTCTTAAAGGGATAGTTCACCCAAAAACAAAAATTGTCATTAATTACCCTCATGTCTTCACGTCATGATGTTTTATTAACAAAGTTCGGGAGGAGCACGTCAGATACTTAGCCTAATTAACACAAGAGGTACGCACTCAAGTTAATCAATGCACGGATATAAATACAGCTGACGTACCTCTATTCATTTGAGGGTTAACCAGCATCCCTCCACCACCCCTTCTCCACTCAAGAGGTATCACTAGAGTTCTCACCACACTATGGGGGGTACTCGGGGTTCGGGCCATTCCTGAGCCCGGAGCCCTTCCCCAGGACAGCACGCCAACTACGCATTACTATACCCGCCAAATACGCATTACCTTACTCGTGCTAAATAGATGTAAGTGTGAACTCGTGAAATGGTACTCTCGTGAATGTGCGTCAAAGACTGACATGGAAGAAACTGTTGAATAAAGTCGTTATTTTTGTTTTCTTTGCACACATAAAGTATTCTCGTTGCTTCATAACATTATGGTTGAACCACTGATGTCACATGGACTATTTTAATGATTGCGCTGCTGTCTGTGCAGGGTCAGAGAGCTCTTGGAGTTCATCAAAAATATCTTAATTTGTGTTCCGAAGATTAACAAAGGTCTAAAGCCCCGTTCACACCAAGGACGATAACTATAAAGTTAACTAAAAGTTATAAAGTTAGTCTGTTTATTTTAAGCGCACGTGTGTCTGCCGCTTTAAATTATCAAGCTCGTTAGAGCAGGATTGATTCTGATTGGCTGTCAATGTTTGTATCATTCATCAGCTGGAAAAAAATTGTTCTGAAAATGATTCCAACAATATCGTTTCTGGCGTGGACTCTGCTATCCTTTAATATTATTTACACACAATATATTTTTGAACTATATCTTTATAGTTATCTTTACAGTTATCTTTCTTGGTGTGAACAGGGCTTTACAGGTTTAGAACAACATTAGGGTGAACAATTAATGACAGAATTTTCATTTTTGAACCATCCCTATCCCCATTTTTGAACTATCCCTTTTGAACTATAATTGTTCAGTGATTTACTGATGAAATGTGAGCTGTTTAACTCTTAGATGTTCTGCTACTGAACAGCAAATTATCAGTTGTATATAATAAAGAAGAGCTGAAGTAAACTTATTTTTGTAGATTGATATCTTTAAGGCAGTTTAACATTTGAAATCAGAACTTTAAAGATGACACTCAAAAGTCTTGTCTTTATGAACTATGGAAAATATTTGTATTACTGATAAGTATTTCTTTAGAAAATGAAATGAAAGAAATATTACATGAAAAAATTACATTTAAACTAGTAGTTTTTGTGTGATGATGTAAAAAAAGTCTTCCAACTGTACACAATCTACCCTAACATTAGCACTGACCTCCTGTGATACTAGTGCTTTTTTTTTTTTTTTTTTTTGGTCAGCTGTCTTATGAATACTAAATATTTGGATTTGCCACTCATTTAACATACTGCTTTTTGCATACTATGTGGAAAACGAGGCCTTTTTTTCCCTCAAGTAATTTGTGTCTTCAAACCAAATGAGAAAATGGGAGATGATGCAATCAGTCAGAAGAGTTTGTGTGATAATTGTGTTAAAATAACTGGGAATTGTCAATTCTGGTAAAAAAAATCTCTAACACCATTATGAAAATCTAGTATATTGAGTGATTTCCTAATGCATTAGAAGACCAAAAGAGAATTCATTCAAAGCAGGATAAAACATTTGAGAGGGTTGACTGCATGAGAAAAGATGGCTTGTATCCTATTAATGCTTTGTACTCTTATGCAACTAAATCATCAGGGCATTTATCATTTTCAAAGTTCATTATTCTCTGAGAGGGTGCACAAAGTGGACAGCGTAATAGAGTATAATCTCTCATTTCCTCTCAGCCCTGATATAATTGCTCTTTTGGATGAAAGTACGGCCAAATACTCGACCGAACACTCTGGCCCACCACATTATTGAATACATTGAGAAGATCTTAATTCTAACTTTGCATGCAAATACTCATCTCGCTCTTAATATTGAATTGCCCGATCCACATGTCAGTTTCTTGAAACAAAGCAGTATGGTGTGCCGGTTTTAAGAAGGATACTGTTATGGTATTGTCTACACTACTGATCAGTTGCCAATTCTTGCCTAACCTGATTTGTAACTTTTCACCCTTCCTTGTTTTGTCTCCTACCTTAACATAAAATCACACTACATCAGTCATACTGTAAATGAGCCAACTGACATAATAGAGGCTCATCAAGCCATCTGATATGTATTAAATAAGATGCACATCTCAGAAAATGCCAGAGGGGCTTGCTTTATTGAACCTTTACTTCCATCC
>JAFVLL020004823.1:81403-126661 GCA_021397915.2 Tor tambroides | reverse complement strand
AAACAGGCTTTTAAAAAAAAAAAAAAAAAAAAAAAAAGATATTAAACTTTTAAATTTGAGAAGTCAGAAATATGTCAGATTGTGAAAGTAAAATATGTTGCAAACTGTTTCATGCTGATTTCAACTACTGTAAATTAAGAGTAGTTTGTAGCCTGGAAAACTACAGTTTCAAAGCAACCCGCCTCACGTAAAACAAAAAACGTGATCAAGTCCTAATCTCATGTGTATGTGCATCATTTAAAACCTATTTATCGAAAGCACTCCTCATACTCTGAGTAAAACTTTCTAACATGGACAGAATGACTGAGCGCTAAGGTCTCTAAGCGTCAGTGTGCTGAGCACTTGTGGACAGTTCAGTGTTGTTTTGCACCAGCGCTCGTGTGGCAGCGCTGTCAGTCAGACAGATGTGCTCTCTCCTGGGACACGGGCTAATGGAGGCGGGCCAGCCAGGCGTGGCGGAGGAATTAGCCCCATCACACACACCATCTGCCCACGCAGGTGCTGCCCAGGGAAACCCCAGCAACACTGACCACCCATCCACTTGTTTCAGAAGTGACTAAAGCCTTATTTTCCACATCACAGTAACAAGATAACGCAATACAGTTCTTTCTGCTGGGTGTTCAACCCAAAAACAATTTGTTTTTTGAGTGCATGTGATAATGCCTGTTTATGAATAATCAACACACCCTTGTGGCAGTTAATAAAATTAAAACATTTTTTTTAAATAGCATGTTTGCATATGATTCAAATTGTATGAATTCACATGACAGTGACATCTTGTAAAATGCTTTAAAAAAATTCTCATGAGTTTGAGTTAGAATCTAGTTAGTGAAATACTTCACAAAACAAAAGATACTTTATGTTATTTGATTATTTTTGGAACATGAGGAATGCAAACCAGAAGATAATATTCATATCAAATTAATGACAAATTTCATATTAATTAAAAATAAACAGATCTGACTTTTAATTCTGATTGGATAAGCTACATTAAGAGTTGATAAAGTTAAATATTTAAACTGTGTCCAATTTTTTTTCAAATTCTAAGCAAAATATGGAAATCATTCTGTGGTGTGTCATCCTCATCATGCACTATCAATGATGAAATACAGAATCATATCAAAGATAAAAGAAAAGAAAAAAGTCTTTACTGTTTGTCACTATCCCCTAATACCATGGAATCAAATTCAAAATGATAAATAAAAATAAGATAATAAACAAAAAATGCCATAAAAGTACTAAATGAATTGTTCTTTGTGGTCGAATTCGTAAAATTCATAAAGTTACTTTATATATTCAAATTTGTGTCAAATTTTTTCAAATTTCAAGTAAAATATGGAAATCATCCTGCAGTGTGACCGTCCTCATCGTACACTATGAATTATGAAATACAGAAACATATCAATATGAACAATGTGAACAGAAACACTTTTAAAATACTGACCTTATCTAATTAGGATCAATGTTCATCATAAATACACATAATTGTGTTTAAAAATGTAAAGTATTTAAGTATTTACTGTTTTGTCACCATTCATAAAATTAATTTTGTCACATATCCATGAAAATATTACAAATTAAAAAGCAGTATGTGAAATGAATGGGTAAAATAGGTAATATTTATGATGCAGTAAGTGAATAACACATTGGACATTTTGCTATCCCATAATGCCTGGGAATCAAGTTCAAAATGATGAATAAATATAAAATAAGATGATGAATAAAAACGCCATGATGACTAAATGTACCAAGAAAGTTGCTCCTTGTGATTGAATTGCAGTTTATTTATTTAATGTACTTAATTAGCATTTAATAATTAATTTAATTAGTTTTTTTTTGTCACAGGTCAAAGGCAAGCCAAGATGGAGGATGTAGTTTGCATGCACTGACTTGAAATACAGTAAAATAGAGAAATTAAGACACAATGGTTGTCAAGTTTTACCTTCCACTAATTAAACTTTATATAACTTTGCTATATTATTTAACTATTTCCATGTTAATTTATTCAGTGCAACACCTCTGCATAATAAAAAATAGCATTAATAAACATAACTAAATGCTTTATTGATTTGTGTGGATGCAGCATATGGGAGTCTGCTGAATAACAGCTGAACACCTAGAAATATCCTGCGGTGTGAATCTTCAAAACAATCTGTCACACTGCAGAGCTAAAGAACGTGTCGAGCCGAAAAGTGATTAAAAGAAGTGGAAACGAAATGCATCTACGAACTACCTTGAAAAAAGGTTGATGTCCGTTTGTCAGCTACGCAAACACAAACGCACTTTGTCTCTTTTCCATAAGAAAGGCAGCAGTCTCATTATTTCTGTCCCTCTCTGACTGTTTTTCCCTCATAAGATCTCCTTCTCGGCTACAGAAGCGCATAACGATGAGAGTTCAACGCGATCACGTCTGCAGTCCGAGATGAGTGTATTTGAGCAGGAGCATCAGGCACGTGTCCTGGCTTCCGCCCTTCTCAGAAATACAGAGTAAAAAACTCCCAGGCCCACCATAGAGCCTAGAAAGCACAAGAGGCATGGCCATACACGCTAAACGCACAGCTAAGCCTCTGACTGAGTCCGCTTCGCTGTAGGTCTCTTGTGACAAGCGTTTTCAGGGTTTTCCTCCCATCAAACAGGCACCAGAGTCCCAGGGCAACAGCAGCAGGAGTAGGTTGTGGTGTCTGCGGCCTGTAGGTTCAAACAGCGCAGACTGTCTGTGGTTTTGCAGCGGTTCTGGGGAACGAATCAGCGTCTGAGGCTTAATAAACTGTTTTTATGCTTACATGAGGCAGCTAAAGGCAACAAAGAACAAACAGTGCTGCTAAAAATGTCATTTCTGTGAATTTTCTCACCCTGATGTTGTTATAAAACACTTTTGAGTTACTTTCTGCCATGGCATACAAAAGGAGAAGTTTAGCAGAACGTCCAAACTGCTCTTTTCCCAAAAACAAAAGGATATAGTGTCCAACACCATAAACGTATCAAAATAGTCCATGTGACTCTGTGCAATGTCTTCTGAAGTCACAAGGCAGCTTTGAGTGAGAAAAAAAGATTGAAAAAAGAGAAAATTTAACCTTCCTTTAGCATTAATAACATCAAACCTACTATATACAACATTTTTAAATTTAAACACAAAAATGAATACATTTTTAAGGTTTTGATTAGGAAGATTATCACATAAAGCTGTTATATAAGAAGCATTGGTTGCACTACTGTTCAAAGTTTTGAGGTTGGTAAGATTTTTTAAAAATACTTTTGAAAGAAGACTCTTCTGCTCACCGAGGATGCATTTATTCGATATAAAATACAGTAAAAACAGGACTATTGTGAAATATTATAACAATTTAAAATAAACATTTTCTATTAGAATATACAGTAAAATGTAATTTATTCCTGTGATCAAAGTTGAATATTCAGCATCATTGAAAAACCTTTGAACAGCAGTGCATGTATACAATTTCATATGAAATTTTGTGGTGGTTTTATGTTTTGTTGTTTTTAGGAGCTTGATAGATGAACCGATTCACTATGAACTGCTACTATATGAATAAAACAAGTATTTAAAAATTCAAAAATGTCTTTTTGTGATCAATAGGGAAAAAAAACACAAAACAAAACAGAACACAAGCTTGCACAAGCTAGGAGGGTGAGTAAATGCAGAAGAAAACAAAACTCCTTTAAAGAAAAGTCCAGGAAGCTTCCTCACTTATTTTAATTACCCTCAACTTATTCCGTGACTCAGTAGAGTCTTTGCTTGGATTTGTCTTACTTTGCTCTCTGTGACGGCCGGGGCGGGTGAGACTGTGGGTTTCTCCACCCCGGGCCGCACAATCCCGCTGGAGGACTGACAAACAACAGGATTAGCTCCCAGTGCCTCTAATTCCACCGGCTGCAAACAATGCTAACACAAAATGATTAATTCATTAGTTAACACACTCTGAAGTACCCCGAGTCAGCCTTGTCTAATTAAAAATGAATTAAACGAAAGGAAAAAAAAAAAACACCACAGCGCTTGTTTTTCTTTTTCTTTTTTAGACCAGAGCCAAACGACTGCAATACCTGCCCTGAGGTGAAGAGGGCAGCGGGAGAACGGATCTGCTTTTTTGAGAAACGCCGGCTGAAACCAAACACTCTCTTGAGCCACAAGTTGCCAACCTTGTGATAACATTAGATATCAATAATTAATACTCTGCAGTGGCACTGCAGTGAGTGGATTATGACAATATCCCAGAGGACAGGAGAACATACACAGACACGACGGGCAGAATGTGTCCATTAATACTGTCGACTAGTTTTCTATCATATTTCACAGGTGGCGTTTTTTAAGCTTTAATATTTTAGCTGCAGTGCTTTAAAGAGGATAAATTAGGGGATGCGGAGGTTTTAGCATGATAACTGTACTGTCAGCAAGGTAAAACACTCTCTAAATGCTCTAATACTCGAAGTGAATTTTGTTGCTTTTAGACCACGTGTATTGGAGATTATTCATATGCTAGTGTACACATATATATGCATTTTACAGCAAACTTTAAAATCCAGGAAAACAGATAAGAAGTATTAATGACTCAACCTGCACTAAACAGATTTTTGTTCAATCAAATGCTCTCAAGAATGTCTTTCACGCCAATGCTGCCTGCAGCTGATCAGCATATATCAAATCATGGTTCACGGCTGTGACGTAGGCTAACTAAATGCTAAAAAGAAGAGACCAGAAGAGACCAAGTGACACAACATCCCACCTAAACCTGTTTTAGAGGAAATAAGTCCGCCTAGTGATTAGTATTAGCTATCAAAACATGCTTTTGCAAGAAATTTCCTAGGACTTCAATAAATTTCAAGACAATTACTGACAGATCAACTGCTGAATCTAATGGTGCGTTAAATGTCATGCTGGAAAAATCGTGTTTTTGAGTTCAACACACATGAATGCCTCCACAATGTTGTAATTAAGAATAATAAACTTGGAAATTTCTTTATGCCCTGAGTTTCCACACTGGTAGAGTGTCAAAAAACATGGTATACGCAACATGCAGCGTCTGCATTGATGGATTTGAGAAATTAACCATTTATTTTTCCATTTACAATAAAAATAGATACATTGCATATACAAAATACAATAGTACTGTACAATTATGATAGCATATAAAGCAATTCAATATACTGCACTTTCATAAATGGAATAAAAATGTAATAGTGCAGACACATTTAACGCAATTACCGTTGTTTGGCAAATTTTCGCCGGTTAAATCTAGTCATTTCAATACGAATCCATGCGATCATGAATTTCGCACGAGGACAAAGGATATCGCCACATTGACCAACAGAAAGTTGCTTGGTTTGCAAATGTTTTCTGTGTGAGCAGCACTTTCTGCATAGCTACACTATTGACAAAAGACAATGGACCATTTTATCCACAAAATTTCGCTAATAAAACAGCACCATAAGACAAAAACAAACCTGACACACATGCTTTATTTATCAGTTTGTAGAAATAGAATTCAGAATGTTGTATTTCTTGTAAAAAATGTTACATCTTGCTCCAATGAAAGTGACTTGAACACTTTGTAATTACGACTTCCCAACTCGCACATATGAACTTGAATGCACCATTAAGTTGTCTTCATTTGAGGACTACGATATTGTTCTACGATAAATTCAGCCCATGTATTTAAAGACAGAAATATCCATAAGTTAGCAAAATAAAGGTCTATTTTTTTAAACGATGGCCCATAAACATATGCAACAGATGTCAGGTTTTTTTTTTAATGAGTATCCACCTTTTTTCTACACCCCATGATGCT
The DNA here is from genome assembly GCA_021397915.2 of Tor tambroides. Classification (NCBI taxonomy): domain Eukaryota; kingdom Metazoa; phylum Chordata; class Actinopteri; order Cypriniformes; family Cyprinidae; genus Tor; species Tor tambroides. The sequence continues at coordinate 120,860 of JAFVLL020004823.1, read as the reverse complement.
TTGCTCAAATTATGTGAGTAACTTCCTTTTACATTGTAAACAATGAGCAAAAAGTTTGCTCTATGATCGCAATAACAAACATTTTCAAAAACAGGGTACAATGAGGTGACATTATTTTACTCTTCAACTATCGATCATTAAAAGGAAATTTAAAAATTGTAAAAGCATTAACAAATTACTTTCATCATACCATGAATAACTCCTAAAGATCCTCCTTATATCCGCAGCAATATTACGGACATGTTAAATATCATTATAGTATAGGTTTATATTTCGTAAACAATTACATTTACCAGCATCCGTGTGAAAACAAACCTGGAAAGAGACATGAGGATTTGGGGAGAAAAAAAAAGAAAGATTCTTAGTGCATTCCAGGGAATTATTCATGGTTTAATATAGTTAATTAAATCAGGAGGGCGGACCACAAATGCACAGTATATGTTGTCTTTTTTCATTTATTTACAGTGGAACACAAAGGAAACATGAAAAGAATCAGGAGGAATATAATGCAGCAGGCTGAAAAGAACTACTCTATAGATATCGTTGTTATATCAAGTCACATCAATACACCAAATGTAACGTTACTCTCCGGACTTCCGAAAATAGAAAAAGAATGAAAATTTACAGCCCATTCAGGCAAAATGATGGATAATTTGTAGCGCAATCTTGCGATTTGAAATGATTTGTTGCAGTCTTTTTGAGTGGAACTTCTCCAAACCGGAAGTGCCTCCCATAATTTAAAATGCAGTAGGCTTGTTAAGAAAAAGGCGGGGGAAAAAAAGTTTTATAGCAGTATAGAGCCTTTTTTTTTTAATCTGCATAATATGCTGGGATAGAAACAAATTTAACATCGGCGAAACAAAAATTATACACACTTACCCTTTAAGACTCATTAAAGAACAAAACTTCTGAACTGAAAACTCGTTTTTTTTACGTTGGAACTCATTTTAAGTTGTTTTTCCGAACAACAAATCAGGTTACAAAAAAACAAAAAATACACAGTCCCTGGTATCAAGAGAAAAAGGGAAGATGGGAGCGGCTGAGAGGGAGCAGGGCGTCTGCTACACGGCAAACAAGATTAGAGTCCGATGTAGCAGCTGGCCACTCATGGGCTGTCGAGAGGCAGAACAACCTGAGATCTCGCCGTCTCTCCTCTCCTCCTTCAGGGACGGACACGTCAACACCGCTCAGCTGGCGAAACACAAGCCTGCACAATTTCATCTCTGAATATAAGCCTCGGTAATGGGTCGATCGATCAGGCAGATCAGTTTTTTTTCGGCCCGTCACGGCTGATTAGAAGGGCAAGATCATCAATGACTATTTTTGCTTGGTGTGAGGCACGACACAGCTGACAAATAGAGGCATTCTGTGCTCCGTTTTATTTTTCCTCCAACAATATGGATCATGCTAGAGCCGGGGCGAGATGATGGCATATACCACATGACAGTAGCAATGTGTCAACTGGTAGAGACATATAACGCTTGCATGGCCATCGCTATTGCAAAATGCACTGCGGCAATGTTTTATTTGTCATTTTGGCTTATGTGCTTCTGAAAAGCAGCATAAAATCAGATTCTTTTATCCATTTTTCAGTCGATTCAAGTTTAGTTGGCTGCATTGCTCCTGCACACAAAAATCAGGCAACACTACAGTAAAGTGACAAATGTGTGTTTACTGTAAACAAGCTTTATACAGGCTAATGCAATAGAAGGCAGCTTTAAAAGCGAACGCTCTCTGTCTGCTTGTTCCTCTACAACGTGCAACCATGCGAGTTTAACGTCGCATTGAATGTGACAACTAACTGTGAGCTGTGTATGAAAATTTGATGAACTAAGAAATTCTGCATGAATGCAGCTGGACAAAAGAAAAAAAAAATCATGCTTTTACAACCCGCACTGCTGATCAATTGTGTGTGATGTCGCATACAAATTGCGGAAACTGTTTGCACTGGAAAAAGTCTCATGCATGCAAAATGTAAAGGGCTGCATATGATGTGTACTACATGTGTGTGGTGTGTGTGAGAGAGAGATCATGCTTCATTGCATCTGAAGCCTTTACCAGTAAGCTTCTCCAGCTCCGCCAGCGTGCCCTGGTATTCTTTGATGATCTGGTCGTAGCGAGAGATTACATCTTTCCGTAGGTTGTCCCAGTGTGGTGAGAGCTCTCCCAGATCTTTCAGCTCCTGTATCCTGTAGGAAACAACATAAATCAATCATCATGTTTGCTTGACTTACAGAATTCCCATATCAGGCTTCCGAATAGGCCCAAATTCACATAGTCTTTCACTGAGGGGGTGAAAACTTTCATACAATAACTGCTATAGAGTATTTAAGCTGTCATATCACTAGCAACTAACCTTAACAACTAGCCTGCTACACACTAAATAAGCCTAGCAACATGCTAAATAATGCTAGAAACATGCCAGCAACATACTAAAACATGTTACACATGCTAACAACAGGCTAAAACATGTTCAAACATGCAGGGAAAATGTTACAATGCTCTCAACATTTAGAATGTTTAGCATGTTTTAACATCAGTCTTAGCATGCTAAAACATGCTTGAATTTGTTCTACAAATGTTAGCAATAGTAACTCTAAACCTAATGTGTTAACACAAGCAATGTCATGCTAAAACATACTAAAACGTTAAAACATACTAGGATCATGTAACCAACTTGTGAAAACATGCTAGAAATGTCCTAACATGTAAAAACGTTGTTAAAACACACACTACTAAAAGCAATGTTAAACCACACTACAAACATGTTTATCACATGGTAAAACATGTTAGCAATGTCCTAAAATACTGTATGCTAGAAAATTCTAGTTAGCAACCTGGTAAAACATGTTGGCAATGTGTTAAAAAATGCTAGTAATGTTTTAAAATGTTAGTAGCACAGCAACATCTTGTTAAAACATGCTAGCTACATGTTAACCACATGGTAAAACAGGTTAACAATATGCTAAAGTGCTGTATGCTAGAAAATGCTAATCATGTGTAAATGTTAACAACTTGGTAACAGTTTGTCAAAATATGCTAGAAACATGCTAGCCACATGGTAAAACATGTTAGCAATGTGATAAATATGTTAGAAATACAATAAAACATACTAGAAACATGCTAACAATGTTACAATATGCTAGAAAAGTGCTAGCCACATGGTAAAACATGTTATCAATGTGACAAATATGTTAGAAATACAATAAAACATACTAGAAACATGCTAAAAATGTTACAATACGCTATAAACATGCTAGCCACATGGTAAAACATGTTATCAATGTGCTAAAATACTGTATGCTAGAAAATGTAATGTATAAATATGTTAACATGGTAACAATTTGCCAAAATATGCTAGAAACATGCTAGCCACATGGTAAAACATGTTAGCAATGCGTTAAAATATGTTAGAAACACATTAAAACATACTAGAAACATGCTAACAATGTTAAAATATGCTAGAAACATGCTAGCCCCATGGTAAAACATATTAGCAATGCGTTAAAATATGTTAGAAACATTAAAACATACTAGAAACATGTTAACAATGTTAAAATACGCTAGAAAAATGCTAGTAATCTGTTAAAAATACTAGTAACACGTTAACAATTTGCTAAAACATGCTAGAATATTGCAAAAAAAAGTTAGCAGTGTGCTAAAACATGCTAAGGACATGTTAAAACATGCCAGAAGTATGCTAGCAACTTGTTAAAACATAATAGCAATGTGCTAAAACATGTTAGCAACACTGACTTTCTCTGAGTAAAACCTTCAAAATTCAAGCTTTTAAAAGTTATTTTAAACTTTAAGACAAGTGTAGCTTCAAACTTTACTCATCTAGATATTACTGTTCCTGTTCAACATCCAAAAGTCTGAGAGCACTAGCGGATTTCTACTTTGCATTCAAAATGCTAATTTTTTGCTGTAATGAAAGTAGCACTGGAGCAGACTTGATCAAAACCTGATGATCATGTTCTCCAGCATAATTTGAGATGTAGAGCATCTCGAGCTTCAATGCTAGCAAGAACATCTGAATTACTGGCATATATTAGATTTTCATTGCATTTTACACTCACTCTGAACATTTTTTTGCTGTTGTGACTTTACGACTTTTATGAAAATGTGTAAAATAAGTTCTTTGCTTCACTAACTTGTGATCTGCGGGTTCACTGGCAGATATGATATAGTTTTAACTGCTCCATCCTTCAATAACAACACATCTGCTGCCTAAAACCTGCATTACACTTAGATAGATTCAACAAACACACATGCTCACAAATGTGTCCTTCAAACTACTAAGATCAGACTGAAACAATCAGGGATATTGTTAAAAATAAGCTTCAACGCAACTTAACAAACATTTCTGACATCAAAAAGTTGCAGAAGTACAAAACAAGCCTTTTTTGCGGCCTATTTTCACCGAGGAAGAAGTTTTGAGTTTTAAGTTCTGAATGTCATAGTATGTTTTCTTGAACCGAGAAACATTGAATTCCTCATCACATGACCCCTTTAAATCTGTATATGCAGGGATTAAAAGCCACAAAACTCAAATTTTGCTTTCATTGGGTTTTGAAAAGGGATCACACTATTTCTGTCCCCTGGAGCAATTCAACAGGTGAAATTCACTCATTCAGTCTCATTCAACAGCTCTTCTTTCCGTGTCAAGCTGAGAGGCTCTGTTGCTTGTCTTGCTGTTTGTTGTGTCTATGTTGTCATGCGAGGTCTGTAGCGATCACTACGGTAGGTTTAAATATGTTATCTCTCCATGCAGACTGACAGAGCCAAGTCTCATTAATAAAAGGCTCAGGTATCTTTAATTGTGGAGGGCATTTCCAAAGGGAACAATGATTAATTTTCATGCAAATTCAAAGTCTCTGTGATACTTTAATAATAATTTCAGAAATGTGATTAGCATCTTCAAAAGGAGCCAAAGGTGACAAGAGCTGCAGAAATGAAAGAAATGAGCAGAACAGAGCGATTATTGTTTCTATTGAAAGAGCAGTGTTTTTGTTTTTCATAATTCTGAATCTTATTCTCTACATTTTAAAGCCAAAGTATGAAGTTTCTATGCCACTAACATCACTAAACAGAAAATGATTCCCGTTCATTTTTCAATACATGAACATATCCGCGCAATTACATTTAGAAAGATTTATAAAAAGAAAATTGTTTCGATCAGGAAGGATGCATAAAATTGATCAAAACTGACAATGAAGACATTTATAATATTATAAAGCTTATATAAGACCACAAAATATTAAGCAGCACAACTGTTTTAAACATTAATAATCAGCAAATCAGCATATTAGAATGATTTCTGAAGATCATGTGATACTGAAGAAGACTGGAGTAAAGATGCTGAAAATTCAGCTTTGCATCACAGGAATGAATTATATTTTACAATATATCCACACAGAAAACATCTATTTTAAACTGTAAAAATATTATTTCACAATTTTACTGTTTTTACTGTATTTTTTTGAGAAAATAAATGCAACCTTAAGAAACTTCTTTCTAAAAACATTTAAAAATCTTAACGACCTGAAAATTTTGAATGATGAATTTACTTTATTTCTTAATATAGGGTTCATTTAATACTTTTCTCAACCCAACCACATCCTAACCAGTGTACAGACATCATTCCTAATCTTAATTAAATAAAGCAACAATGTGATTTAAGCATTGATTAAGGGCCAAACGCAATCCACAGTGTGTATCTGATGTCTGAAATGTACATATGGGCTCATAAGGGTCCAGAAACATCACTGGTTAAGACCAGATCTAAGTTTTTGTTTTTATCAGACATTCATTTTTATACAACACACACGAAGATACTGTGAAGAATGTAAGTCAGTGGGCTCCAAACAAGAAGACTGTATGGCCATTTTTCAATTTTCATTTTTATGTGAACTACTTATCATGTTAAAGGACTGATGTCTGAAGTGCATGTGGACTAAGAGATGTTTTCAAAGATGAAGATGAATTAGAGGAACAAATTACTGCAGGTTATTTAAAGATTTCTGCTTCAGCCACCAGTCAGTCTCTTTCAAAAGGCCTTCAGAATGATCTATTCCGCTCTCGTTCTCATTGTCAAACAATGGTTATCTAAGGAAAACAGGCGAAAAAAAATTATTACTTCATGCCAAGCCAGAGCTGTTAAAAGTCTGAGAAGATCTTGTGCCAAAGTTGTCGAGCCACTTAAAAAAGCATCATATCTACCATCTTGTTTTGTTCAAAAGCTCCGACTTGAATTGTAATGTCGCTTTATCAGAATGTGCTTTGGGTGGAGCGGCGGCGATAATAAAAAAGAGATTTGTAGCGGAAAGAACGCATGCGGAGAGGAAGCGGAGGAAACTTCTGTTTCATATTTTATTGAGGTTTGGGTGGAAGAAAGGCACAGTGATAAAGAGCAGAGCTGAAACAATAGATCTAGGAGTGCTACTGGAGTTAAAAAAACACAGTAGTTTGGCAGACGAGAGATGAGAGTTGGAATTATGTCTAGATGTCGGTACGGTGGGCCGTCGAGGAAAGCAGCCACTCTGAAGCCTTCATTTCATGGTGCGTTACGGCCGCCGTTCGCTAGCTTTAAATGACCGGAGGCTTTGTGTCTGCCGTCAATTCCAGAAATGTGACGGGAATCGTAATTAACAACAGCTAAAGTACCTTCCAGAGCAGTAATACACTGATGAAGAAACTACAAAATGCACTGACCTCAGAGTTAATCAACACAAATACAATGGAAAACACGATTTGGAGAGTTACATTACAAATTATATGACAAAAATGTCTATAATGCTTACTCTTTCTGCCCAAAAACACCGCTTACACTGCCAAAACTTGTGTGTACAGGCTGTCAATGTCAAAGTATGACTGTGAAGAAAAAAAGAGTCTCAGCCCTTCAGCTAATATTATCACAACGCTGGTATATAAAGCACGGGGAACAAAAGTTATCCGCTCGCACTGGCATTCATCTCAATGACAGTTTCTCATCCCCTCTGGACGTACGCGACCTGCACGATGCATCTTTTAAATGTAAAAGTCATGTGACTAATCACTGAGTAGCCGCAGGAAAATGACATCATGACAACACTGACTGGATGATGCTATCACAGGAACACGCATCATCCTCAATGGAGAAGACAGCAGACACGGAAAAAAATAAGGCAATTTTATGCAAAAATAAATAAATACAATCAAATAATTACAAATAAATTAATTTATATATAAATAAGTGAATGAATAAATAAATAACTAAAGCAAAATAGCACATATTGAGCACTTGCATCATATTCTGAGACATATAATAAAATTAAATATTTGTTATTTTATTTCTTCAAAGACAGCAGACAGGGAAAAATAAGGCAATGTTATGCAATAAATAAATAAATAAATTTCAAATGAATATATAAATGAATGAATGAATGAATTAATTAATAATAAAGCAAAATAATTTAAAAAATATGACATATTGAGCATATGCAACATATAATTAAATATTTGTTATTTTATTTCTTCAAAGACAGCAGACAGGGAAAAATAAGGCAAAGTTATGCAATAAATAAATAAATAAATTTAAAATAAATAAATGAATATATAAATGAATGAATGAATGAATGAATTAATTAATAATAAAGCTAAATAATTTTTAAAAAATGATATATTAAGCATATGCAATATATAATATAATTAAATATTTGTTATTTTACTTCTTCAAAGACAGCAGACAGGGAAAAAATAAGTCAATGCCAAGCTTTTGGACACTGGCAAAACATCAATCATAATATATAATGAAAACTGATATTTTTTCAAAGACAGCAGACATGGAAGAAATAAGTAAAATAATAAACAACAACAACAAAAATAATTTATATATATATATATATATATATATATATATATATATACTGGGCACTTGCCATACATGGTAATAACATTAAATACTTGCTATTTTACTTCTTTAAAAACAGCAGACTGGGAAAAATAAGCCAATGTCATGCTTTGTTTAAAAAAGAAACAAAAACAATGAATTAAATAAATACATAAATATCTTCAAGGATAGCAGACATGTCATGCTTTTTAATTTCATGCTTTGAAAAGTCTTTCAATAAATAAATTATTAAATATCTGACACTAGCAAAACATCTATTGTAATATAATGAAATAGTGCTATTTTATTTTATTAAGACGGCAGACAGGGGAAAAAAAAAGCTAATTTCATGCTATGAAAAGTCTTACAATAAATACATTCTGGACACTGGCAAAACATCTATTAAATTGAATTCTTACAAAAATATTTAAATCAAAAAATTAAAAAGAAATGTATTTTTTAATTAATTAATTTTATACATAAGTAAATACCAGACACGGGCAAAACATCTATTATAATAAAATGTGCTATTTCATTTCTCAAATAGTGAATAGCTGGACTTTCTGAATGGAGAAAGATCATTTTTGGTCCTAAAATTGTTTAGTAACAATATACTCCAGCAGGGGGCTAAATGGAAAAATTTAAACTTGACCCCTTGGTTTCCAAAGGCTGACTTCTGCAGAGTCAACATGATGGCATTCAAAACCCATTTAACTTTCAATATCAGATATAATTTCAGGTTAAACAGATACTTAGTGAGGGAAAACAAGCATAGGTCAGAACCTCAATATATGCATCAGGAACTAACAGGGTTGCATAAATAGAAAGTAAAACAGACTATAGTGATGCCAACTGAAAACCAACAAAAGAGCAACAACAAGTCTCAGTTAGCCTAACGCAGTACACATAGCAAGGTTTTTTTTTTTTTTTTTAAAGAAAATAAGAAAAATATATGTATATATATTTATAAAGAAACAGATAAAATAGAAAAAAGAAAGCTAGTGTTTGTTTTTAAAGAAAAACTAGCAGTTAGAGAATAAATATGCAATTGATTAATTGAATAAATATGCAATTGGTCAAGGGTGTGTTTTTTTCTAAATAAAAAGATGACAGATAGATAAAATAGAACTGGAACAGAGAGAGCTAGTTCATTCTGAACATCTTTTTTTAAATGAGTTGCACCAATGAATGATAAACAAGGAATAAAAGCAGGAATGTGCATTGCACAAGAAAACAGGTTCAATTTGGGTGTCACGTTGACTTCTGAAGGACACATGCAGTGAACGACACTCTGAACTTCCGCTGACGTCAGACCAATGCAAGCGCAAATGAACACGAGAGAGAAAAACAAATGTAGACAAAAGGTCTCATTCATAACAAACAAACAATTGCTGAGGATAATGTGATTTGCTCCGGTGATGTGGGCGGATGAGAGTCACAGCAGTAACAGTGACGCTTAGCAAACACCTCTAATGATAAAACATCAGCCTCGCATCGCATTCGATTCCTTCGTTTACCCAAACACGTTGAGACATGACATCTTTCTCCTTTGAATCGCATGCAATTGTGGTTAAAAGCAGCTGAAACGACCTTAAAGGTGAACGCAGCGCCCGGGCCAATAATTAGATGTCTAGGGATAGAAATGGCTGCTTGAGTTACCTGTCTGTAGCAGGAGAGCAGGTGTTGAGGCCAAATAGCCTCGCTGAATAATGCACACATGATGATAATTGCTTAGCAGGGTCTGATCTATGGGAGCTCCAGTCTGGGAATGTGTGTCTCGCTGAGTTAATGATCTCAGATTCTTCAATGGCCAAACACACACATGGCCTGGAGTGGCGCACAATGGTTCGCAGTAGATGAAAACGTGCCTGTGCTAATACCTGTCGACTTTGGGAAGCTGCCGCTGATAATGGTGCATGCTGAGAAGTGTTTTGCATGTACATAAAACCAGAAACTCTGGGGAAAGAGCGAGAGCTGGAAACAAAGAGCAAATTAAGCCCTGAGATTGTTTAGCTTGTTGCTCTGTGGTGAAAAACAAGATCGCAAATGGTTTAAAGTTTTAGTGCAAGGATTGAGCAAAATCCTCAGTTTAAGAACTGACTCTATTCAATTTACAAGTGTGTTATTTGAACTGAACTGGCCTCAAAACCAATTACAATGACAGTTGAATGACAATGAAGTGGAATTTATTACTTTTATTATTTTTTATGAATTTATTAATTATTATTGCAATTCAAAAAAAATTCCACACATTCACACAGAAGTTTTGGTAAAAAAAAAAAAAAAAAAAGTGAATAATTGCACCTATTTATTCTCTGATATCCAGAATATACATATTTTGATTAGACATATTTCAGTAAAAGTCCAATGCTTAAAAAAGTATAAAACATAACCAACATTTTTTTTTTTTTACATTTTGCCATACAGCACTATAAAATGTTCACAATTTTCCAATAAAAAATATCAAAATATTACATTATATTATTACAAATATTAATAGAATAATATATATATAAATATAAATATATATATATATATATATATATATATATATATATATTATACAATACACTTTTAAATACATTATAATATTTTGTTTCATATATTTAATAATTCTTAGATTTTAATGTGTAAATTAAAATATACACATTATATAGTTACATTAAAACAAAACTATAAAAGTTAAATTTATAATATTCAGTTTATAATAATTAAATATTTTGCAGATCATAACAATTAATAATAATTATTAGAAAAATAGAAAATGAAAATACACACACACACACACACATATTTGTGTTGATGATCATAAAATCATGTATATGATTATTAAATGCAATATATATACTTACATATAATTTAAATACAAATATATTAATATTATCACACATTAAATATATTATAAATATGATTAAATATGCACATATTTAATACAATTATTAAATATAAATATTGCAGATATAAATATATACAAATATAAATATAAAAATACATTTTAAATATCCACTCAAATAAAATGCTCTATTTTTACACAAAAGAGATTAACAATATAAAATAATAATAAAATACATTCCAAAATGTAGATTACTGCTACATAAAATAACAAATATTTTTTAAACATTTGCTTAATAATAATGTATAAGGTATATTAGTGTTGATGACCTTATTGTGTATATAATAAATTTAGAATTGATGCTAACTTTCGATCTTGAAATAGAATATAAATTTGAATCCGATGAAACATCTGAGTGCACAAGCTTCAGCACACTGAGCTGTGGTGGTCATGTCACATCCAACCATCAGAAACCACAAAACATCTCCTGTTGAAGCATCTGTAAACATGTCCACTTTCTTCTTCCGTAGATTTTCACAGAGCTGTGTGATCACCCCTTCATCAAACCTGAGCAGTGTGTTGCGTCTGAGTGCATTGTTGACTGCTGTGCTTTAGAGAGCTTCCACGCGGCTCCATTCTCTTTTAACGCTCAGGTTACAACTCTCTCACAATGAGATGGAGGGAAGAGAGAATGCAAAGGTAATATGAAAGAAAAGCAGGAGAGATGGAGGGGTGGTTGAGTTTCTGAGAGAGACGACAGGCACTCTCCTTTGAAGTGTTAAACATCCTTGAATAATTTAGCGCAGGCTAAGTATAGCTCTAAAACAGCCATTTCCATCTCTGAAATAAACCCTCGCTCCCGCATCTCGCTCAAACTGCCTTTTGTGTCGCATTCGTTCCTCCAAACAATTCCAGCTTCGCTCAACCCGCACCTGAACCTGTTCTCTAGGAGCGGGAATCGCCAGGGAACTTACGCCATACTTCAGCCGCCATGTTGTTTGCAGTAGGGAATTCGTAAGATATTCACAGCAGATTTATATCACAATACAATAGACTTTTTTGGTGACTTTCATACAGACAGTTTCCAGTGGACAATACTAGATTGGTTTCATCATGACACAAATGAAAGGAATAGTTTAAATCCTCACACCAAAATCCCCAGTGTCAAATTAACACCGCTCGATGTCTATATGGGTCCACACTACAGAGTGTTAAAAGTAACACTGAAGCGGTGTCAAATTAACACTGCTGGGTGTGTATATGTGTCCACACTACAGCGTGTTAAAAGTAACACTGAAGCGGAGTTAAAATCAATAAGGTAATTAAGAGATTCATTGAGTGATGATTGGCCATTATTGAACACACCTGATGTTAACAAGCAGAATCACCAAAGAAGAAAATCACAATTTTTAAAGTCACCATTATAGTGATCAGTGTTTACTTTAGTTGGGCTCTTGAACCTTGACTTTCTAATATTACATTTTGTTTGGCTGTTATAACTAAATTATAGCAGCCAGACAAGCAAAAAGCAAAAGTCTTTGTGTGGTGATGATTATATTTTGACATAATAATCCTGTAGTGGTCTGAATAACTGAGTTAGGTTTTCTTTGTTGATTATAACAACACTGTGAACAACAAAAGATCTGGCATTTTCAGTATAATCAGACAGATGTTTTTAAACTTATTTTGATCAAAAACCTAAGAATTGTCTTTAATTTAGACACACAGACATCAAGAATCAGTGTGAGAATCACAACAACGGTGACCATCAGAAAAAGCATGTTGTAGCCAATCAAAACTCATTCATGACTCCCACCATGCATTGCAGCATGAATAAATTATGAGCAGAATTGCCTTTGTAATTTCTTTTATTCTTACTATTTTCTTTTATTTTTGCTGTTTTTATGTGACTTTTTAGTAGCTTGTTTTGTGATGTTCAGAGTTGGTCTGTTTATCTGAATATGCTGTCTGTCACCGTTGTTGAGATCAATAAAGGAAAATTAACTCAAAAATTAGACTCTAAATGAGTTCAGTGATTCAGGGCAAAATATGATTATGTTAAAACATAATCATCAACACCACCACCTGATGACTTTTGCTCTTTGCAAAAGTCTGGCTGTTATAATTCAATTATAGCAGCCAAATAAAATGTAAAAAGTTAAGGGTCAAGAGCCCAACTAAAGTAAACACTGTCCACTATAATGGTGACTTAAAAACTTGTGATTTTCTTCTTTGGTGATTCTGCTTGTTAACATCAGGTGTCTTCAATAATGGCCAATCATCACTCAATGAATCTCTTAATTACCTCATTAACTTTAACACTGCTTCAGTGTTACTTTTAACACTCTGTAGTGTGGACCCATATAGACACCGAGCGGTGTTAATTTGACACCGGAGATTTTGCTGTGCTGTCATCATTTAGTCTGTGATCATTTTGGGTGAACTATCCCTTTAAAACAAATCACAAACTTCTGTCCCTGTGGAGCAGTTAAACCATCATTACATTGCAAATGTGACATTGCACTCTTCATTGAGTCAGTGAATGTATATTGTATGAATCACAGTAAAAGGAAAATGATTCTATACTAGTTCTTTATACTAGTTCGCTTACTGATTCTCACGCAGAGCCATTGAAAAACGAGACCTGTTGATCGATCATGACAACTGCAAAGTTTAAGGTTTGATGCTCATTTCAGATCATATAAAACATCTGTTCAAATTAAATGTTAAAATTATTATTATTATTATTATTATTATTTTTAATAAAAAGGTCAAATTAGGATTTTTTTTCTCCTGTGCTTTACAGATTCTAAAATAAAAATTTAAATTTTGGCAGTGAGAGTTCAGGGTCTGTAAGATTTTCATTTATTTATTCATTTCAGTCAAATAAAATAAAATAAAACTTTTATTTTATAAAACTTTCATATATATATCTACTATTTTCAATGTTTTAAAATCTATTTACCAAATTTTGTTATTTTAAAAACTATTTACCAAAGAATACTGAAAAAATGTATCATGGTTTACTCAAAAATGTCTTTCTTGAGCAACAAATCAGCATACCTGTATTAGAATGATTTCTGAAGACTGGAGTAATGATGCTGGAAATTCAGCTTTGATCACAGGAATAAATTACATTTTATAAATTACATTCACATAGAAAACAGTTATTTTATTTTGTAATAATATTTTACAATATTACTGTTTTTGAATGTATTTTTGATCAAATAAATGCAGCCTTGGTGAGCAGAAGAGACTTCTTTCAAAAACACCAAATAATAGTTTCTTATTTAAAAAATATTTCAATGATATAAAACAGAGAAATATGTGACAACTACCAAAATAAACAAGTTGCATTTGGTGCAAATGCTAAAAATGTCAAATGCTTAAATGATTATTTCTGTAGTTCACCTGGTCGCAGAGTCACAGGTTTGATTCTCACTGAGCAAACAAACTGATAAACCTGCATCTTGAACACAGTATAAGATACTGTAAGAAAAAAAAAGATCTAGTTTTCATTATATTGATTTCACAGTTTAACAACAGAGTAACACAACACTGTATTGACCGGCTGTCATCTTTACAGTGACTCTTCACACCAAATACTGCACTAAACATCCAGAGCAGAAGTTTATACAACAGGCACATTAACTCTGATATTACACCCATGACTCATTACTGTGGGCGTAAAACTTTTTGTGCCGCTTTAACCATCTCGCCTGCTTCACTACTTCCTCCTGTCCTGTTTGCTCTGAACGGCTCTTACCTGCAGGTGTCCTCCTGAATGTAGAGGGCGATGAGCTGCTTCGGGATGCTGAAGGACAGCGTACACTCAGCCATCTGTTCCCGAACCAACATCCATTTACTGTCCACCGTCTGAAACCTGTACACCTTACACACCGCGTTCTTAAACACTGATGGAGAGAGAGAGAAAGAAAGAGGGACATTAAACTAGAGATACAGTAAGTGATCATTTAGGCAAAGTACTGTGAATAACGACAACCTGTTCCTTCCACAAAGCTACTTTATGACTTCAGAAGACTTGGAAATATAGCGCATGAGTTATATGGACCATTTTATGGTGTGTTTTTTTTTTTGTTGTCTGACAGATGTTTATACTAAAGGTGTATCTCAAAAAATTAGAATATTATCAAAAAGTTCTTTTTTTTGTAACTTATTTCTAAAAGTGAAACTTTCATATATTCTAGATTCATTACATGTAAAGTAAAACACTTCAAAAGTTTTTTTGTTTTAATTTTGATGATTAGAGCTTACAGCTCATGAAAGTCAAAAATCCAGTATCTCAAAATATTAGAATATTTTATTAAGAACAATCAAAAAAAGAATTTGCAAAACAGAAAAGTTCAAGTTCTTTAAAGTATGTTCATTTATGCACTCAATACTTGGTAGGGGCTCCTTTAGCACAAAAATTCCAGCATCAGTGAGGTGTGGCATGGAAGCGATCAGCCTGTGGCACTGCTGAGGCTCGAGTTTTTTTTTTTTTTCCAGCAATACAGAGGAGCTGAATCGAGCTGATCGACTGTTTCTCATCTATCCGTTGAAAATATCCCATAGATTCTCTATGGGGTTCAGGTCAGGCATGTTGGCTGGCCAATCAAGCACAGTAATATCATGGTCATCAAACCACTTGGAAGTGGTTTTGGCACTGTGGGCAGGTGCTAAAGTCCTGCTGGAAAAGGAAATCAGCATCTCCATAAAGCTTGTCAGCAGATGGAAGCATAAAGTGCTCCAAAATCTCCTGGTAGATGGCTGCATTGACTTTAGACTTGA
The DNA here is from genome assembly GCA_021397915.2 of Tor tambroides. Lineage (NCBI taxonomy): Eukaryota > Metazoa > Chordata > Actinopteri > Cypriniformes > Cyprinidae > Tor > Tor tambroides. Next base: position 105,366 of record JAFVLL020004823.1, on the reverse strand, counting down.
TAAAACACAATGGACCAACACCAGCAGACGTCCTGGCACCCAAAATCAAGCAGCTTGGATTCTGTGCCTCTCCAGTCTTCCTCCAGACTCCAGACCTTGATTTCCAAATGAAACGCAAAATTTACTTTTATCTGAAAAGAGGACTTTGGACCACTGAGCAACAGTCCAGTTCTTTTTCTCCGTAGCCCAGGTAAGATGCTTCTGACGTTGTTTCTGGTTCAGAAGTGGCTTGGTGGCCCTTTTCCTGAAGACGTCTGAGCGTGGTGACTCTTGACGCACTGACTCCAGCTTCAGTCCACTCCTTGTGAAGCTTTCCCAAGTGTTTGAATTGGCTTTGCTTGACCGTAATCTCAAGCTTGCAGTCATCCCTGTTGCTTGTGCACCCTTTCCTACCCAAATTCTTCCTTCCAGTCAATTTTGCATTTAATATGCTTTGATACAGCACTCTGTAAACAGCCACACCTTTCACTAATGACCCTCTGTGACTTACCCTCTTTGTGGAGGGTGTCAATGATTAATGAAACTCAAATGTAAATATTTTTGAGATATTTTGAGATTGGATTTTTGACTTTCATGAGCTGTAAGCTCTAATCATCAAAATTAAAACAAAAAAACTTTTGAAATGTTTTTTTTTTTTACATGTAATGAATCTAGAATATATGAAAGTTTCACTTTTTGAAACAAGTAAAAAAAAAAAAACTTTTTCATGATATTCTAATTTTTTGAGATGCACCTGTATATCCTAGCATTTAAAGAGTGCCTTCTACTTTCCACAGCACTATTAAAACTGCTTTAAGAGCTAACTAAGTCCTGTGAAGAGAGACGGAGGGGAAAGCGATTCTGGATAGCTGTGAATGAGAGCGCAGAACACGTTTAATGCTCTTATCAGAAGTGAAGCGGCGGCGGGAGAAGTTATTTCCTCTACGGCATGAAATCTTGCTTCTCGTCAATGCTTCGCTCTACAGGAGAGTCAACGGAGCAGGACCTGAGAGGAAATCTGCAGGAGTGTTTACTTTTCCTCATCGCAGAGTTGCTTAAATAGTGGAGATTTTCAGCATTTTTGGTCTTTGTGGTTGGAGCATGTGATTCTTATTAAATACACAGGGAAACAATTCTACTGTAACTCCGTAAGAGCTTAAACAAGGGGCTTTGAAACCTAATGTGGATATATATATACACAAGGGAAAACTCTGACAAAAATAAATACATTGGCTGAAACCAGTAAGATAAATTAAACTATCTTCCATAAAATGAAATTATAATGAAAAGTAGCTAGAGCTCCTGTATGTAACAGTTAATTAGACATTTACATTATAATTTTGAAATGGTAATTGAAATATATTAATATCTATAAATATACACTACCAGTCTAAAGTTTTTGGACAGTGAGATTTTTAATGTTTTTTAAAGAAGTCTCTTCTGCTCACCAAGCCTGCATTTATTTGATCCAAAGCACAGAAAAAACAGTAAAATTCTGGAATATTTTTACTATTTAAAATAACTGTTTTCTATTTGAAAATATTTTAAAATGTAATTTATTCCTGTGATCAAATCTAAATTGAGCATCATTACTCCAGTCTTCAGTGTTATACGATCCTTCAGAAATAATTCTAATATGCTGATTTGCTGTTCAAGAAACATTTTTATTATTATTATTATCAATATTTAAAACAGCTGAGTACATTTTTTTTCATTGATGAATATTTTGAACATTTTAAAACATTCAAATAGAAAACAGTAAAATAGCAAAAATATTTAAATAGTAAAAATATTTCAAAATTTTACTGTTTTTGCTGTATTAAGATGCTTATTAAGATAAAATATATTTTAAATCAAATTTTTATTAAAATAGATATTTTATTAAATTATGTAGATGTTTTCTTTATACAGCAAAATCTTGTATTTCATAAATATTGTATTTCTATCTCTCTCACACACACACACAATTTATTTATTTTGTATTATCATTATTTTAACATCTTAATGAATTGGGGATCCAAAAGTCTGTATCTTCACTGAAAATCTGTGATTTTTTTTTAAACCTGAAAATAATCTTTCAGACATATTAAATTTAGTGGAAATCTTCAGATTTGAGACATGAACTATGACCATTTGAGTGCTGCTGTCATCACAGCAAAAACAGGACACTCCAAAATACTAAAAAAAACATCATGATCATTTATAATGAAAATGTTGTATTAAAACAATTTTCACGAGTGGTCTCAGATGTTTACCTCGCTGAAAACGTACAGTACATGTACTTCTCCTTTTTTACAAAATATCACTCATGACCACCAAAACATTGCAACATTGCTTAATGTGTCCAGAAAGCACAGACAGGTGGTTGGCTGAGGATGTGGAGTGAAGACAGAGACAGATGGACGCGTGACCTCCAGAGGAGGAGAAGCGGACTCAAACTCCCTCATCCAGCGCCGAGTTCTTCACAGAAGAGGATTAACCTCTGACTCCGCCCTCCCGTCTGCCCTCTAATCCGACGGCCAATCGGATCGCGGCGTCTCTGCCTGCTCAAGCTCTTAGGGAAATGACTGTGCGTTGAGTTCGTGTTGAGGCGCAGGGGTCGGGGTGACGAGGACAAATTTCATTAGTCTCTCTTACCGAAGCAGCAGAGACTAACATATTTCGACATGCAGCGGCGTGACTAAAACAACAGCCGCAATGACATTCAATACGGCTACAGATACGTCAACAAATAAACACTGCGAATCAGCAGATAACACCCTGGACTTCTGGAGAGATTCGTCTGCCGTTCCCGACTTCCCCTCCATCCATCACATCACAGCAGCTCATAAATAAAGCAATGACCTTCTACAGAGTTTGCTTCTCAGGGAACTTTTCTCATCCTGAGACTTCGGGCCTATTCACTCACTAATAATGTGCCAAAACTATCCGACACATCTCTTCTCCTCCTTGTGCAAAGCAAATTTACACAGACTAAATTGAAATGGCACAAAAACTACCATATTCCCCCAATACTGTTTATCCTGCTACGTTACCTGAGGTAATTAAGGTAATGAGCTGCACTTCACACCGCTGCTGGCTGTTATTTATCCTCAGCAATCACACTGTTCACTGGGACGGCAATCAAACACTGCCGAATCCACTTCATAATCTCAACAATACGGATGGGAATCGCACCGAATTCAACAATTCTGCTTCTGACTCTGCTTAATGATTCCATTACTGATTATTTCATGGCTCAACCACATAATTGGACCGAAAATACACTAAACAAACATGCTAAATTATAACAACACTATTTTTGATTACGTATTTAGTCTTAAGTACCATTTATTCCAACAGAACGTCCCTAGAATAGGAAATTGGGCCTGAAAAAGTGCTTTAAATGTTGTTTGTCCACCACAGGAGGTCATATGAGATGTTTTATTTACTATTCTTTTCATATTGCCGTACAGTCACACAAATCAGGGTGTTATTTTCTAGGAATAAACACAGAAGAACATAATTCGTGATTTCTGTTGAATAGAAAGGTCAAAAGAACAGCATTTATTTAAAACAGAAATCATTGTGACACTATGGAGTCTCATTTTTGATCAATTCTGCAGTTCAAATGAGGTCACTTCTTGGGTGTCATAACCAACTGTAACCAGGCTGCGTTTTAAAACGCTTCCTGGACAGTAATGAGCTTAAATAGTTAGCATGTTTGCTCAGGCCTCCTGCTTTCCAGAGAAAAAGCATCATGCATCATCTCCAGAGTTTCAGTAGAGATCACAAACCACTCAAATTCGCCAAGACACAAAAGCCTGTGAACAAAAGTCAAAGAACTCAATATGAACTCATAAATTTCTCATCTGATTCTCCGGAGCCTGAAAGATCTGAGCTGCTATGCACTTTCCTTTATAGCTCTATAGTTTGATTTTAGTTCAACAACTGCCTCATTTTGTATTTCTTCTAAAGAATTTAAAAGAAACCTCTGAGACAAAGTTGATCCATACATGAAATATAACTCTTTGAAGGAGTTTGGAGAACCACCCCTAAGCAATCAGATGTTCCTATAGGAAATTACATCACATGAATCAGTGAATTCAGCATGACGGCAGAGCATGAGAACTAGTGTTGGCTGTTTAGCTTGACCCAGTTAACCGCTGACGGAAGACGGTTGCAAAAAGCATATTCGCCATTGATGGCAATCCAGTTCATGCATTCTGATGAAATATATTTTAAAAACATAAACTGGAAATTATATTATACACTATCATTCAAAGGTTTGGGTCATAAGATTTTTTAATAAAGTCTTTTTTGCTCACCAAGGGTGCATTTATTTGATCAAAAATACAGTAAAAATTGTGAAATATTATTACAATTCAAAAGAACTGTGATCTATTGTAATATATTGTAAAATGTAATTTATTCCTGTGATCAAAGCTGAATTTTCAGCATCATTTCCCCAGACTTTAGTGCCACATGATCCTTCAGAAATCACTCTAATATTCTGATTTGCTGCTCAAAAGCATTTCTTATTATTATCAATGTTGAAAACAGTTGTCCTGCTTATTTTTGTTTAATATTCATAGATGAAATAGTAATCTTTTGTAACAATACAAGTCTTTACTATCTCTTTTGATCAATTTAATGCAACCTTGCTGAATAAAAGTAATAATTTCTTTTAAAATAATTTTTAAAAAGTCTTTCTGAACTTTTAAACAGTAGAATAAGTGTATTACTAGTGCATAATTCCTTCTTAAAAGGTGGAACGTATATTTTGTATGATCATGTACATTTTTGTGAACCCATCAGCCAATCAGCGTTGCCATTTTTCTGTGAGTATTTGGTCACATGACATTTATGCATCAGGTGATTGATTCAAAACAATCTGGCAGTGAAAATGAGTTGTCATGAGCAAAGATTTCAAATCACATACTTCCACAGACACTCTTTCTCCAAACTTTGCTGCATATGAGTAAGTGCTGTCAAACGATTAATCGTGATTAATCGCATCCAGAATAAAAGTTTTGTTTGCATAATATATGTGTGTGCACTGTGTATATTTAATATATATATATATATATATAAATATAAATACACACACGCATGTATATATTTAAGAAAAATATGGTATGTTTATATATGAAATATATTTTTATATATAATATAAATTATATGAATATAAATATATACATGTAAATATTTTCAAAATATATACATGCATGTGTGTGTATTCATATACACAGTGCACACACATATATTATGTAAACAAAAACTTATTTCGGGATGCTATTTTATCACGATTAATCGTTAGACAGCACTATAAAACACAAAATATAAAGGATTTTGTAACTCACCAGCATTCATTATTGGTCCATTATCTTTGTCATTAACACTTCCATGTGACGACTCGTACACCAGCGTGCACTGTGGGAAGAAAACAAGATTTGAGACTGGAGCTCATTTGTCCCAATTATTAGACATCAGCTTAATGACTACTACTCTAAATACGACTGGCGCCATCAGATAGTTTAAAACACCGTCCGTGACTCTCTCTCTCTGTCTCAAGAGCCGAGTGCTCAGTGACAAGCTGTCACCTGCACCGCTGCTCAGATAATAGAGGACTTCTCCAAGTATCCCTGAGCGCCAATGTAAGCAATCCAGGAGAGGAGAGACCCTCACGGCAGCTCAAGACAAACACGACCCTCCATCAACATCAGCCGCAGCGCTCACGGCCTAATCACTTGAAATGCATAGCCCGCATCACGGTTTAGTGCGATGACGGATGAGTCTTCACGTCTCATTAGGTCTCATGACCTTGGATGGGTCTGGAAGAGTTTCCAGTCAGTTCTTGGCACACAGCTCAAGGGGGGGAAAAAACAAAACAAGAGAAGAGTTGTGATCAGGCCATGTTTTATGAAGAGTCTTGTTCTGTGGCAGATGCTCCTCAAACATACATCAGGCCTGACCCATATTCCCTCATGAAGAACAAAGAAAATCACTTCTGAAGCCCTCAGATCAAATAAAACCACAACGGCTCTGAGCCAATAAACTGACACACATCTATCTATCTATCTATCTATCTATCTATCTATCTATCTATCTATCTATGTCATCCATGCATCCATCCATCCATCCATCCATCCATCTATCTATCTATCTATGTCATCCATGCATCCATCTATCCGTCCATCTATCCATCCATCCATGCATCTATCTATCTATCTATCTATCTATCTATCTATCTATCTATCTGTCTGTCATCCATTCATCCATCTATCCGTCCATCTATCCATCCATCCATGCATCTATCTATCTATCTATCTATCTATCTATCTATCTATCTATCTATCTGTCATCCATGCATCTATCTATCTATCTATCTATCTATCTATCTATCTATCTATCTATGTCATCCATGCATCTATCTATCCATCCATGCATCTATCTATCTATCTATCTATCTGTCTATCTGTCTGTCTGTATAAACAAAATATTATGTAAGAAATAAAACTAAAATGCCACCTATAGAAATAATAATTTGAAAGAATAAAGTATTCATCCACCGTAGTTCATAAAAACAATGACAATTATGAAATATAATTATGTATATTAATAATAAAAATCAAGTAAATTCAAAAATAAAAATGAAAACCTAAAAACAAATATACAAGCCTATAAACAAACAAACAAACAAACAAATAAAAGCTTTATTTTTAATGTTTCTCAAAATACACTGCACATCGAGTGGTTGATAAAATGGGTAATGATTTTATGGGCATTTTATACTGAAAAATGAAACATTTTAATAGCTTGGCTATAAGGTCTGTCAATAAGGTCTACATACTTTCCAAACTTTAGCTTTTATACAGGGTTTTATCAATCCAACATTCAAAGTCTGTCTTGACAAACTTTCCTTTCTAAGTTAAAAAATGAGTTTCTACTTCCCTGCATTCAAATATAAATTCTGAATCTCTACCTCAATTCAAATTCAGGACTGTCATTTATAAGGCACTCTCTATTTAAATCTCTATTAAAAAGTTTCTCTATTAAAATGGTGCTCAGTCTAAATATCCTCCATTTCCTCTCGCATGTCCTTCATCCATCTCCATAAGGCTCCATAATTCTCACACCCTTCTGGTTTCTTCCTTATATTCTGTCTGTGTCTCTTTCATGCTGATTAATGAAGGTTAAAGGGCTCTGCTGATGGCTGTGTCAGTGTAAGTTATTGAGTTTAGGGGACATGAAGGGTGTTATGCTGTCTGTCAGTGCAATAATGCTCAATTCTCCCTGACACACAGCTGAGGATACATATACGGCTCATTTGCACATGACCATCACATATGTCTATATATACTGGATAAAATATTCCACAATATTCCATAAACATGCATGTATACACATACACTGACACTGTAAACGCTCTCCAAACGGATGCTTTACTTCTTCAGTCAACTGTGCAATTGAATTTCAGGGATGCCACACTCAATATTCCCTCCACTTTCCCTCTTTGACTGGAGACATGTCCTGAGAGGTGATTTTCTATTACCAGCCCTTACAAACTGCATGCACATGCACAAAAAAAGACAACTTCCCACAATACAAGCCACTCTTAATTTACAGTAGTTCAACCACAGTCAAGCAACTCTCTTGAAAACGTAGTTAGCTACACAACACACTACTAACACACTACGTAACACACTGCATTGCACTTAACTAAATATTTTACTTCAAAAACAATTAAATCACATCATGAACTAATTATTTACTCTGTGAATTGTTCATTTAAAAGATCTGTGCGACCACAATAAAATAGGATGAAAAATACAGTGATTTTTTCTTGGCCTGGTGGTGGTGTTGTTAATGAAAATACAATACTGCCTAAAAATAAAATGTCTAAAGAAATAAATATTTCATGTTTCATAAAAAGAAAAGTAACTTATTAGACATAAACTATATACATACTAATAATCATAAATTAAGAAGAGTATAAATGAAAAATTAACAAATAAAATTAAACAATCTAACAACCAAATAAATAAATTCTATAGGTAGCATTTTAAACATTATTTTTAATATTTCTGAAAATATGCTATATTTTGTGTGTTTATCGGCATTTCAAACTGAAAAAATAAAATGTCTTACATTAGTTTGGCAAACTAAACTAACTCTCTGTAATACTTAAAGCTACACTGTTTTGAAAACTAGTTTTGCTGAATTCATAGCAGCGCTAGTGTAGTATAAATAAAAACCATATATACCTATGAAATAAAATAAATAACTAAAAATAGAAATGAAATGTCAAGTCAAGTCAAGTCACCTTTATTTATATAGCGCTTTTAACAATACAGATCGTGTCAAAGCACTTAACAGTATCAAATTGGAGGACAGAGTGTCAGTAATGTATAATAATAGGAGTAAACACTCAATTTTCAGTTAAGGGCATTTCATTACTGAATTCAGAGATGTCATTGTCTAGCTCAGTTTAGTTTAAATAGTATCTGTGAAATCAAATTGACCATAATTGCTAGAAATTAAGTGTCCCCAACTGAGCAAGCCAGAGGCGACAGCGGCAAGGAACCAAAACTCCCTCTGTGACAGAATGGAGAAAAAAACCTTGGGAGAAACCAGACTCAGTCGAGGGGCAGTTCTCCTCTGGCCAGGATATTATTGTTTATTTATTGTTTACTTATTGTTTTAATTAAAATTTTAAATGTATAAATGTATTATATTTCTATTTTTATATTGTTGCAATTTCTAACAATAATAGTATTATGTAGTTAGGTATTTTATTATATTTTTAGTTATTTTGTTTTATTTTTAGATTTATGCTACCAAATATCTATGGAATGAATTTTTTCCCTAAACAAAATGGTCCGTAAAGACTATATACTCTTCCAAGGCTATTTTGAAAGCAGTTGTAAGGTGAACCTGATTGGTCCAAGGAAGGTATCCAATGGTGAGCTGAAGGTTTCTTGTGTGTTCGGTCTTTTCGGCGCGCAAAGATATTAAATTTACGTTCAATTCTAATCTGACTCCATTTTATTATGACTTCGAATTTAGGTTAGAATAACAATTATTATTAATCATTCATAGGATAATTTATCTAGACATTTGATTATTCTATTTACTCTTTCATATTATTATACTCGTTCATTCGGGTGCTCATGTCGCTCAAAGATATCACTTCGGCCGTTAGCGTACCTTACGGTCACATACCCGTCAGTCTTGGTTATTAGACAGAGGTAACTAACTAATACTTTAGATGGCCGCCCCTATGCTTGCTCATTCTAAAAGTACTTTTATTTAGTCCCCATAGATCTGTACACACTTGAATAAAGCAACATTATCTCTAGTCAGAGGTCACGACCACTACTATAGATATAAGCCGACCAACATTACTTCCCTATAGTAGCTTTGGCATGGTCATGCCATGGTTTTCCATGTACACTTAAAGAGTAATATTAGAGTAATATTATAACAAACAGAGGTTAGGCTTACCCTATTTAGGTTGGTCAAAGAACATCCAGTTGCCCTAAATGGAAATTCCCTTCAAGCCCTTACAGTCTAACTAAGTATTAGCCGGATCTCTAAAGATACAGTTAGTGTGCCCTATGCTCCATCTCAACTGAATTTTAGTCTGTTACTAACCTGACGCAGGAAATGCAGTAACAAGGATACAACGTAATCTACTTGAGTCAATAATTACAGAGTAAATCAGGATAAAAACAAATGTAACAATTTATTATAAGTCAGGTAAATATGTATTATGCCAATTACATAGCCAATTCAGAGATATCACATCAATACAAGACATCAAATTCTCAAAGATGAATCTAAGAGTAAGATGCATACCTGACTTTAGAAAAATACATAGTAAGAAGTATGTTAACGCGCTTCATACTACGGGCTCATTCTGGCTACAGAAGCACCCTGATCCTCTTGCAACATTTCCTTAAGTACCTAGACCAAGACAAACATCCCCCAAAATGGAGAGAGGAACCAGCAATTGGAATTTGCATTGATCATGTAAAGTTATCACCTTTTGGGACAAAAGGTAATTTGCATGAAAGACACTGGGAAATAGCACACCCTCTACAGTGAGCAAACACCTTTTAGTCTACTGCTTGTAAAGTCGAGACCATTGTACCAGTCGCCCTGAGTCTATTCAAATGATACCAAACATGACTGTAAATATCACTTGCATATAATATTTTGTTATTGACCATTCTGAGTGAGCTGAGTGGAGGGAGGATGGGTAAGGGGAGGAAGGGGAAGAAAAGCAGCTAATGCATATGTGAGAGAGGCGTTTTCCCGCATTTTCTCTCAGTGAGATGTAGACACAGATGTCTGTATGTTAATACGCTGTGTGTGTATTGTCCATCTCAGAAGGTTAAAGTGTCTGAGGTTCTGTAAATCTTACACAGTCAAACCACTAGTGTTATTTAGTTAATAGCTAGTTGTAGTTATTTAGCTTACCTTCTGGTGCATGTCGGCGGTAATGTGGTCCACCTCACCATCCTCGATTTCCCCCATCTTCATCCGGCTCACCACCACTGTGCCCACTGTAGCTGAATCATCTGCTGTCCTGAAACACATCGAAAAACAACGACACATGAGTCTCCATACACACGTCAGTGTCTTATTTGAACATGAATGACAGCGTCTAGATTACGCCCATCATCTTTCATTACATTTGCTGATTTCATCCAATCAGACTCATTGTACATTTGTATAATTTCCAGTCTAACCTTTTAGTCAGAATGTCAGTTAAAAAAAGTGACACCGCGGCCTCGCTAAGGTAACTAAAACCCATATTTGATATCCTGCAGACATTAGCATTGATTAAGCAAGATTACTGGTTTTCTCAGTAGTAACCGGCTGCAGGTTTGGCACGATCAGATCAGGCCCCAGCTGTGGCTGTTTCACGTGCCAGCAGACTTGGAGCGAGTCTGATATCTGAGGTTATGATTGACCTCAAATTAACTTTGAAGCTCGATTGAGTCATGGAGGAGAGGAAAAGACATCCAGTCAGCCTTTAGAGGCACATTGGCAAATTACCCATCCATGAACATGACCTAGACAAATCTAATTGGCCCTGGGTCTCTTTATGACAACAGTAAATCAGAGAGCGTTGTTATAAGAAGAGCTAGCGCTTTATGCTAATAGACCTGAATGAGACGCCGTTAGCAACTCATTTTACTTCTGTAATGGGACACTTTTCTGAGTGAAACAGGACATTTAATGATTGAAAGAAATGCAGGGACTTTTTATCCATTGGGGATTAATTGGAGAGCGACAAGTAGTCATTATACAGCAAAAATGGAGCTTGATGGTTGGAGGGGTTAATAAAGTAATGTTATTCGAAAAGGAAAGTCATTTCAGAGGTGGCGCAAGTTATTACGGTGTGGTACTATTTTTTACTATATATTTTTAGCTCAAAGTCAGTGGCTGTCATGCAAGAAGATCTTTGTGAAGTTTATGTACTTATACACACCACAAGCTCAAAATATGTTTGTACCTGCCACCCACTCTGCATTTAAAATGAGCATATATATATATATACACACACACACACATACATTACTACAGTATTCAAGCTGCAGTCAGTATGATTTTTTTTTTACAAGAAATTAATAGTTTTTTTTTTCCAGCAAAAATGCATTAAATTGATCAAAAGTGGCAGTAAAGTAATTTATGTTACAAATGATTTCTATTTCGAATAAATGCTGTTCTTTTCTATTTATCAAAGCAACACAAAATTATGAAGCAGCACAACTGTTTCCAACATATAATAAATGCTTCATAATCAGCATATTAGTATGATTTCTGAAGGATCATGTGACACTGAAGACTGGATTAATGATGCTGAAAATTCAGCTTTGATCACAGGAATAAATTACATTTTACAATATTTTCAAATAGAAGTTATTTCCAATTGTAATAAAATTATAGTCAAAATCATGAGATACTAAGTCGATTATGAGATACTAAGTTGATTATGAGATAAAAATGTTGAAATTATGAGATACTATGTCAATTATGAGATTAAAAGTAAAAAAATGATCTGCTACTAAGCCAATTATGAGATAAAAAGTCAAAATTATCAGATACCAAGCAGTGTTAATTTTGACAGGCATTATTGATTTAGTCTTAGTCTTTATCTTGAGATGATAATGCTTAATAGTCTTAGTCACATTTTAGTCATTTGAGTCTTTCATAGTTTTAGTCGACGAAAAGTCATTGGATTTTTGTCAACTTTTAGTCATTACTTTTAGTCAAACTGCAGCTACCAACATTAATTTTGGTAGCTATTTTATATGTAGTCTTCAAACAAAAACAGTCATTAATTCTTCTCTCTTTAGACCAAATCGATGTATTTTGAATGTCCGGTAGTCCTCAAATAATATTATAGTCCCGTCTCGTCTTGTTAACAAAGACACGGCATAAATTTCGTCATAGTTTTTATCATCAGATTTTAGCTTGTCACCGTCTCGTCTTAGTCCCAGAAAAAAATATTTGTTAACGAATATTTTTCGTCGTCGTCTTCATTGACGAAATTAACACTGATACCAAGTGAAATAAAAAGTCAAAATTATGAGATACTAAGTGAAATATGAGACAAAAAGTCAAAATTATGAGATACTAAGTCAAATATGAGACAAAAAGTCAAAATTTTCAGATACTAAGTCAATAATGAGATTAAAAGTCAAAATAATGAGATAAAGTCAATTATGAGATAAAAAGTAAAAAATTATGAAATGAGTTAAAACATCGAAATTGTCATCATGACTTTTAACCTTAACCTTATTTCTAATTTTTGTCAATTTCGACTTTTAATGTCATAATTTTGACTATTTCCGTCATCATTTTGTCTTTTTATCTCATAATTTCATTTTATGTCATAATTCTGAATTATCAAAGAATGATTTTGTGTTCAAAACGTTTTTTTTTTTTTTCTGGTTCATAGAAAAACACAACATATCTGACAATATCACATCTAAAATGCAAGTTACTCAATATTAAATTTGTTTATTAAACTGTTGTATAAAATCAATACCATACAATCACGCTGCCTCCTTGTTACTTGTTATTTATTAACTTCTGAGAAATGGCTCCAGCCATTGTTGCACATTTTAATGTGAGATGTTTAGTAACTGAGTCTTGGCATCTTTTGAGTTAGGCACGTATACACACATATCATGTACCAAAGTCCTGCATAGCATAAAAAAGGCAAAGGAAAGAGCAGCATTGGTGAGAATCATAAATCTTCTCACATACAACATCACAAGACTTGATGATTTATGATGCCTTTGAAGTCACAGCTGACTCTGACACTATTTCCTACTGTGACTAACAGCAGAGTCAATTAAGAGATGCAGAATTAATATTTCTCTCTCAAAAATACTTCTGTCAGGACCACTATCATCAATTTAACTTATGATTAGCATACATTTTAGGTTGGCGGAATGGTTCTGTTCTCGGCAAACACTCCCTGCCCATCCACGCAGCCTAGCACGGATAGGAGCAGGGAGAGCAGAATACCCCCCCTCCCGGGGTAACAGAACAGAACCAACATCAATGATAAATGTAGCAGATATCATTAATGTTCTACGTGATTATTTAACAACATGATTCAGTGATCCGACTCAATGATATATTCACTGCCAAGTCCTGACTGGACGAGAGGAGGAGCTGGGGATGGAGGTGGGTGATTAGTTCCTGAGCTAAGCGATAGCTGCTGAATAATGACTGAGGGACCTTATGAAGGGAATTATGATTGGTGTCATGATCCTATAGGTAGACGTGGATCAGCTGACTGTCAGCTGATGCGAGCTTGACTAACATGGCCTGCCAGAACTACCGCTATGCTCAATATACATGCCTTTATTTTGAGCTAGAGGGAATCTCAAGGACACAGTGCTTTCCACACAGAGAGGACCTGATAGTCAAGATACTGTATTGGTGCTGCTCACAAAAGGACTGAGATAGGTTGAATCTGAACATGATATTCAAGAGGGAGCGACGTGAAAAGCTAAATGAAGAGTGACATTGAAAAGAAGCACTTCAGTGGAATGTATGAAACCAACCTTACTCTTCACCAGCCGACACGCTGGGTTTGTGTCAACCAAAGTGTCTATAATACCTGAAGAGAGCGAGCCGTTAGCATTGCCATTCAGTTCAGCTTCTCGACTGAAGTATACCCTTTGCAATCTGCCTTCTTTGCTTAAGAGCACTGAGATTCACAGTTTATTTTTTTCCTTGACTGCCATCAAAGAATTAAAAAAATAATAATAATACAAAACTAAATAAAAAAAAAAATAAAACTACACTAAAAATAAAAATACAAACTAAATAAAAATACAATAAAATATACAAAACTAATTTAAAATAAATGCTAAATTAAAATTGAAAAATTAAAAAGTACATAAATTAAAAATCAAATACAAACTAAAATAAAAATTTTATACAAAACTTAATTAAAAATAAAATAAAATAATATAAAATAAAATAAAATAAAAATTGTACAAACATGTATGAGTTGCTAGCTCATGGGTCAAAATAAAAACCAAAATAAAATTTGATTAAAAAAGTCCTAAATATTCATTTACAGTACATCCACCAATACTGACATTCATTCATGTCCATGGCTGAAATAATTTTAGCAAAGAAAAGAAAAGAAAATTCTATTGATTAAAACTGTCATAAGTTTGACTTTTATCTCATAATTGACTTGATATCTCATAATCAACATATTATCTCAGTTTCAACGTTTTTATCTCAAAATTTCAACGTTATTTCATAATCGACTTAGTATCTCATAATTTTGACTTTTTAGCTCATAATTGACTTAGTATCTCAATTTTTACTTTTTCTCTTATAATCAACATAGTATCGTAATTTTGACGGGTTTTTTTACCTCAGAATCGACTTAGTATCTCATAATTTTGACTTTCTCATAATCAACATATCTCATAATTTCAACATTTTTATCACATATTTTCGACATTTTTATCTCATAATTTCAACGTTATCTCATAATCGACTTAGTATCTCATAATTTTGATTTTTTAATTTAATATTCTACTTAATATCTATTTGTTTTTTCTTTTTATCTCACAATTATGTCTTGGAATCTCAGTTTGGCTCTTTTATGTCAGTACATTCAACAATACTGACATTCATTTGTGTCCATGGCTGAAAAAAATGTAGCAAACAAACGAAAATTCTATTGATTAAAATCAACACTGTTTTATACGTGTTAATAAAGCTGTCATACATTCTTGATTCTTGGTATTATTACTCAACTCATTACAAATCAGAAACTGCTTTTCCCAAGTTCAATCAAAAAACGATTTTGCGGACCGGTTGAAATAAATACACTAAAATGATGAGACTCATAAGTTTGATTCATTTGTGAATCAGACATTGCTAGTTGACTCTTTTATGGATGGAGTAGTCAAAATGAAGCAGCGCTGAAGCTGTAACACCGTCTTAGTCTCGTTCTGCCTTTATTTCTCCCAAGTTCTCCCATACATCTCACCCCACCTGCTGAGAAATCCTCTGATTTTTGACCTACATAAAAAGCCGGACGGTGCCAAAAATAGCTTGCCGGTTTTATGATAGTCTGTATGAGTAATGCTGGCACGATTCTGGAGAACAAATGACTGAAAGCTACTCTGGACGCTTGTAAATGAACGAGCCGTTTCTTCCCTGTGTTTTTCCCATGACTCAGCAGTAATTGCGTTCGGATGGCCGTCTCAATCAGCGCGTCGACACACTGAGCTTCTGAACAGAAAGCGAGCAGATGCTTGTTTTGGAGCATTCCCAGTCTTTTCTAAACAGACGCTATGCAACAGCTACTCATGAATATGAACAACCAGTTCCCTTGCTATTTTTACAGAGGAGCATATAAAATGAATTGAATTCATTCAGAAATCATGTCGCAGGCTGCGGCGAGAGGACGGTTTATCTGTCAGCTCGATATTATTGTGTATTAAAGCGGGCGGCTGATGGATGCCGCCGAGCGCAGTGAAAGGTCATTCATCAGTTGATTTCCGAGGGCTGTTAAAATCTCAGCCTCAAACGAGGTCATGTTATGAAGCTCATGTCCACAGACTGTGTATTATAGACCCTGTGTTTCATTCTAGAAAGGTGGTGATCTTTTAAAAAGGGTAATTGAGAAATAGGTCAGTCCATGTATGTGGGATTATTATTAGGGTGAATGCGAAACCTGTCAAGAACACGTCTGGGTCATATTTAACCCTAAAATCACAAGAGAGAAATGAGAAATTATATTTTGCATAAAGAAAATGTAGTCTAATTTTGCATTTGAGTTGTGAAACTTCCGGAAAATCTGTCTAGCTGACAAATAACAAAAATGATAATCGGTTTGAACAATATTTTAACTCCTATTCTTATCATTCTCCATAAGTGGTTATTAGTCATTTAATGTGAGAAATGTGAAAATCTAAATGTCCAAAAGCAAAACTATAAATTAAAAATTCTGTTATTAAACATTAAAATTTATGTTAAATAATAATTAAAAATTAAATTAACATTAAAAATTAAACGAATTACCCCGGTTTCACAGACAAGACTTAAGCCTAGTCCTAGACTAAAATGTAAATCTGAGCTGTTTCAGCTGAAAGAAACTTGCACTGACTGATCTTAAAATATATCAGTGCCTTTGTTTTGCCTTAAGATACACACCAGTAATGCTTTTTCTAAGGCATGTTTATAAAAATTACTTAAAAGTCCTAATTGAACCATGGCCTAATCCTGGCTTAGGCTAAGCCCTGTCTATGAAACCAGGCCTTAATGTTATGATAATTATAGAAAATAAATAAAAGTAAAAACAAACAAACAAATAAATAAAGCAAGCAAGCATATGGGGTGATTGTGAAAACTGTCAAGAACTAAACATTTTAATTAAATATTTAATAATTAATATGATCATTATGACAATTATACAAAATAAATAAAAATAAGTAACAATTATTTAATTAATAAGCGTGGGATCATTATTGGGGGGATTGTGAAACCTGTCAAGAACTAAAAAGAACTAACAATTCTAGAACTCAAGAACTAAAAACAAAACAATTAAACATGTAATTAATATGATCGTTATGACAATTAAAGAAAATAAATAAAAATAAATTATTAAAAATAAATAAATAGATGTGGGATAATTATTAGGGCGATTGCAAAAGCTGTCAAGAACAAGGTCATTTAACCATAAAATCAAAAGTAAAAAAATGAGAAACTCTATTTTGCATAAAGAAAATGTAGTCTATTTTTTTATATTTAGTTGTTTTTAAATGTGATATTATTAACATGATAAAATTTAATTTCTCCAAAACACAGTCTCATAAGAAAATTCATTACTGGTAAGCAAGTAAATAAGTAAGAAAGCAAATAAATTTAATAAATGAATGAATTAATTAAAAAAATATATAGATATAGATACACACACACTTTTCAAAAAATATTTTCTAATTTTTTGTGTTTGATTTTGAGGTGAAATGTGACATGATTCATGTTTTCCTGCACTCTAAACCCAGATGAGTTGATTTACTTAAAAACTTGAGGAAACTGGTTGCCCTTAAAAAAATGAAGTAATGTGAACTTTAAAAAAAATGAAGTTTATTTAACTTAAAATGTTTTGTAATATCAATTAATTTGCAGTTATTACACCTACTATATTTAAGTTCAATGTACTAATTTCCAAGTTCAATCTATATCAGTTGTTTTATTTTTCCAATTTGTTAAGATAGAAAAAGCAAACAAATAAAGGAACATTCATGCAATTTTCTGTTTTATTTTAATTCAATTTCAAATGTTAATTTGAAAACAACAATACATGAATTTTTCATATCCTGAAAACATTTCCCGATAAAACATGAAAAACCTAGTTTAACAAATTAACTTATTGTTAAGCACACAAACAGTCTTATCTCAGAATCAGAACAAACAGCATCAAAACTACATGTTTTTTTTCCACTCTGAGTTCACAGTGTTGGCAGTACTGAATTTAGGTGCCAGCTCACCTTTTCTGAGGTTGAGCATTACCTGCTGAATAAAATATAAAGTGCTTTTCATACACATGGGGAAGTCCAGGTGCAGGGCATAAATCAGTCTGAAAACAATGGACATAGAAGGCCTGAGACTGGTCAGTTCATTCATTACCAAACTTTCTTCCAAGATGATTTCCACTCTAGATAGGTTTAGCTGTGGACTTTCTTGATCAACGCTGAGGATTCTTACTGGAGTCTGTCTTGTCAGCTGCATCCTAACAGAGGAAGAAACAGATCAACAAAGACATTATCAAGTCAGTTAGATAATGCTGTTGTCAAATACTCCAAGTTAAAAAAAAAAGTACACTCCCATAATGTACTTAAGTGCTCTATTTTCACATGCTAATTTTGCACTCAATATACTAAAAATGATTCTTTAGTACTTCTAAAGACAAACTCAAGATCATCTAAGTCTACTCAACTGTGCTATTCTGGGACACCATGAATATGAACTAAAATGCACTTTTAACATACTATCTCTGTATTTAAAAAAATGCAATTAGTTACCACTTGGAGTACACTTGAATGTACTAGTGTATGAAAGACAGGTTCAAGTGTACTACAAGTGGCAACTAAATACATTTTTTTAAACACAGATAGTATGTTAAAAGTGCATTTAGTTTATATTCATGGTGTCCCAAAATAGCACAGTTGAGTACACTTAGATGATCTTAAATTTATCTTAAGAAGTACTAAAGAATCATTTTTAGCATATTCCCCCGCTTTCACAGACAAGGCTTAAGCCTAGTCCTAGACTAAAATGTAAGTCTGAGCTGTTTCAACTGAAATAAACTCGCACTGACTGATCTTAAAATATATCAGCGCCTTTGTTTTGTCTCAAGATGCACACCAGTCATGTTTTTTTCTAAGCATGTTTATAAAAAAGACTTAAAAGTCTTAATTGAATTATGGCTTAATCCTGGCTTAGTCTAAGCCGTGTCTGTGAAACCGGGCCATTAAGTACAAAATTAATGCGTGAAAATAGAGCACTTTAAGTATATCATGGAAGTGCAAATTTTTTTCACCTGGGTCAAGGTCATATGCTGCGTTTACACCATGTCATATTTACTGTAATTCTGAGAGGACAACATTGACATTCTACTTGGAGCTGTGTGCGTTTCTATGGTAACACTATCAACGCCTAAATTAATGTGCAGCAGTCAGGTAAAGTGGTCATGTGATACAAGTAGGAGCTCTCAGAAAATTCCCAGTTTACAGACAGTAATTATGAGAACAAGAACATGAATGCATTTTCTACAAGAACATGAATGCATTTTCCAAGTTAAAATCGTGTAATTATGGCACAATTACAACAAGGGGTGAATGCACTTTTACGTACTTGGTTTACTGTAAAAAGAGCTGGTCTTTGATGTATCATCTGGATGATGTCAGGCTCGTCGTTGACAATTTTCTGTGAAGAGCAAACATTAAAGTTACAGTCTTTATAAGGGCATCTGACTTAAGGGTTTACATTTAATTGTGCAGTGTGCCAGTCAATAAAGTGATCATCCTCAGAACAGGTCTTAGTTAACCCACATGACATACAGCTGCTCTGGAGTTTTGGTGTGAAGGTGGCATAAGTATACATTTTTTGTGCATAAAGTGATTTAAAAGTATGTACATGCCTGATTTGAACAAGGAAACTGTTCCGTTCTTGTATAACTTCCATGTTTGAACATAGAGACAGGGTTTCACAGACAGGGCTTAGCTTAAGCCAGGACTAGGCCTTAGTTAAATTATTTAAATAGCTTTTATAAAAATGCCTTAAAAACTGGTGTGCATCTTGAGACAAGACAACGTCACTGACTCATTTTAAGATATATCACTACAAGGTATTTTCAGTTAAGACAGCTTGAACATGCATTTTAGTCTGAGATTAGCCTTAAGCCTTGTCTGTGAAACTGGGGGGATAATGTTAAAATAGCCATGCTCTCTTTTAACAGTTATGAGGGCCATACTTACACTTCCAAAGCATCTCTTCCATTTCTTCTTCCTTCCAAAACAAGATAGTCCTTAAGAGGGCTCTGAACCAAGATAGAACAGAAGTATTTCGTTTTTGTATTTATACCATTAATTAACTTAAACTTACTCTTTCAAACAAAAGCCATGTCTAAATTAACACTCACCATATTAGCACATCGTCTCTCCTCCGCTGGAAACACAGCTGCTGTATGAGTAAAACTAAATTTACACTCCTCACAAACAACAGCTTCTCGAGTGAAAAAGAAATCATAGCAAGGAAAAGGCAAAAAATGTCAGTCAAACTCGCTGGTCAGGAGTTCAAGCGCAATATGTCCTCTGCAGGCGAGTGAGAAAACTAGCTAGCTAGCGGATGAGAAATGTCCCGTCGTTTAGACAAACAACAATTTTCGCCGATAACAAACAGTTTCTCGAGGGAAAGAAAGACACGATAAAAGGTATCTAATACAAAATTTCCACCTTCTCATCCACAGCTACTTGAATTCACACACAATCTCAATGAAAATGGCGTCGTTAACTGACTCGCAGCACCAGTGTGTGGGAGGTGTGGTCAGGAGATAAACTTCATAATATGAGTTCATTTAACTTAAAGGTGCCATAGAATGCATTGATACAATATTTTAAATTGTTCTCTGATATCTACATAGAAGGTATGTGGCTTAGATAAGGGCAAAAATGATCCAGAAACAGTTTTTTATGTCCATTTACAACCCAAGGATTTCTCCCCAGAATGAAACAGTCTGTTATTGGCTTATGTGGAAGGGTCATGAATATTAATGTTGAGCTCTGCTCTGATTGGCTGTTTCACAGTGCGGCTCATTTCAGTAGCTCACAGGAAGGAAACATAGTGAAAATATATATATTTCAATACTTTCTTGCGCAGTTATATCGTTGAGTAATTATACTGTAAATAAAATGTGGGCATCAGGGAGCCGCTATTAATATGCTGGGCACTGAAACTGTTTTCAAATGCACGATCGCGTTTTACTTTCACTTTCGATATTCGCGATCGCACGAACTCTGTTTATACTATGGAGCGGCAGTACTTAACTGTTACCACACATTTTACAAGATCAGATGCTTGTCAGTGGTGCTCAGGATCTGTAAATCATTCGCCATCATCCTCCGTCATCTCTCCTTACTCTGTTTATGTGGTAAGTGAAATCTTATGTACTGTACTGTAACAGGCTACAGCTAGCAACGAGCTAATGTCCCTTTAGTGGCTCGCGTTATTTTATTAGAACGCGTTATTTGCTTTCCGTGCCTTTCTGAATACAGACATCAACCCATCCCTGCACAGCCTGGAACATTACATTTATTTCCATGATCTGCCATTTTCGCTGTTGTCCTGGCTTGCTTCTTCACAATACCTGCAGAACTTCTTATGATTCGGCTGTGCAGGTCTGGCTGGCCTAGAACATGGGCAGGTATATGCAAATGTAGGGGATGCAACTATTAGTGATCCCGACTCAGTGGTCTTTTTTATTCACAAGATTTACATAAGAAGGAAACAATGGTATTTGAGGCTCACGGTATGTCATTTCCATGTACAGAACTCTTATTATTCAACTATGCCAAGGTAAAGAGAGTTTTCCATTCTATGGCACTTTTAAATTTATTCACAAGTTCAAATATGTCTACAAATGAGCAGAATATACTTATGCCTTATAAGTAATGCAGTAAAACTTAAATATTTAAATATATTGTAATTAAATTGTTTAATTAGATACAAAATCCGGGCTTACAGTGTGAGATTCGCCCACTGCACGCTCAAATGAAATGTATAACCTAGTGAATTCAGGTAAACATTTCGAGATTAAACTCCCCCAGTAATTCAGTGCGCTCTGTTTGAGGATCTTACATGGCACAGCTTTTTCTGAAGCTTATGAATCGAGGCTGTGTGTTCGGCGCAGTCTTTCATTTCCATAAAGCTTCATTATGTACGCCCTGCTTGTGGTTGCGAGTCAATTTGCAAAGGCATTTGTGAGGCAAGCTCCAATCAATGACAATCGAATGAGAGCGCCAGTCACTGGTGCAGAAAACAGGAAGCCAGTCATTGACCTCATCACAATCCAGCGCAGTAATTGTGCTCCATTATCAACTAGATTCGCACGTTTCCTTCACCTGGTAATTCTGTTATTCACTTATTTCCTTATGAGATAATATGTAGAGAAGCGAGCTGTGAATTGGCTCATGAGGAGGCCCAGATGGAATCGGAAGATGACTTCTTTCGCACATTTTCTCCATTTTGGGGGCCAATCTGTTTTCTGTGGGCAAATCTGTGGAATTTAAACATGGTAAAATGTGCTAAACCAAGCTGAGAGTACTTCAGTCTTATTGGTAGCTGAAGACATGATTAAATTAGCAGAAATATTTAAGAAAACATAAAAACTTTTAAGCGGGCTCAGATTCCAGTTGGTCTTGCTTATGAAGGTTGAAATTTATGCATTTGAGTTATGCAACTTTTAGAAATCTCTGTCAAGCTGATGAGCACCAACAAAATAATGAAAATGATAATTGCTCTGACCAATATTTGTACTCATTCTTATTCTGCCTGAGCAGTAATTAGTCATTTAATGGGAAAAATCAAGTTTAACAGATAAACGCTAAATTCTGATTGGCCAAAAGCAAAATACCTTTTGCATTTCTATTATCAAACATTTGTATAATAAAGAAAATAAATAAAAAATGCAATAATAAATAAAAAAAATACTGTACTACTATAAATATCAGTTGATAACATTAGTACTATTAATATAATTGGTATGATATCTTAAAAAATAATACTATAAAATAAAAAAAACATCAGTTTATAACCTTTAAAATAATATTAATATAAACAGTGTGATATCTTTAAAAATATATAAAATATTAAAAATATATATAAAATATATAAAAAATGATCATATAAAAAGCCTAAGCTGATAACCTAACATCATAATATTAATATAATTAGTGTTATTCAGTAGAATGAATGAATGAATGAATAAAAAAAAAGTAATATAAATATATCAGTTGATAACCTTAAAATAATATAATTAGTGCGATGTCTTCAAAAAGTAATAAATAATATTTTAAAATATGAAACAACACATTCAAATGGCAATATAAAAAACATCACCTTAAAATAATGATATTAATATAATTAGTGTGATATCCTAAAAAACTAATAAATATGACGAAATATAACATTAAAAAATATTTTAAGAAATCAGTCGAAACCTTAAAATAATAATATTCATATAACTGGTGTTATATGGTAAAATAAATAAACAGTAATATAAAAAAATATATTTAAAAGTAAAAAACTAAATAATATTAGAAGGATTTTTAGACATACAATTTTTGTTAGTAGGTCACGTGGAAACAGGAACGCTGCAAAATGCTGGCAGATCAGGGGCCTCATTTATAAAATGTTGTGCAGAAATCATCCTAAATTTGATCTTACGATCATATCTCGAATGTGTACGTTTGATTCACAGAATCAGAAAACGCACGTATGCATCTCGTTCAGATGTGAAATCTATGAATTGCAAATGAATGGTTTCAGCTCTCTGCCTTGTAAAGGACTCCTAATTAATGTCATTAACATACAAAATATCACCAATCATCATAATTTAGAATAGCAAGCTGCAAGAACAGCTTACATTTAAAAAAAACCTGCAGTACTCCGACAAGAAACAGTGCGTACGTCTGCTCAGACCCTGACGTGACGCTAAGCACTTTTCCACGTCAAAGACAGTTTTTATAAATATGAGCGCTGGCGTGGATTTAAGCGTACGCACACTCTAAGATCAAATCTGAGCGTGCACACGCTTTATAAATGAGGCCCCAGATCCGGCAATTTGCTGGCTTTAGGAATTACATCACTTCTGGAAACATTGTGCGAGCAATGCGATCACATCCACCACTCAAACACAAGCAACATAAGGACATTTAACA